>MU189988.1:0-37270 GCA_016904865.1 Pissodes strobi
CTTTGGCTAATGATTAAACAAAAGCCTTCCAAAATCAATAACAACAGTTTTTCTTCTGTTTCCTCTTCTCCTACTGAAGCAAAATATCGGAAACAAATCTGTAAACACGTCAATCACTATCAGCTGACATTCCACTAAAAATCCTCATATGTCAATCAAAATACTACCTGTCAGAAACCCTAGACAGGTACGAACTTATCGAGAAAAGACAATAGAGATGGTGGACCTAGTCGATATTCCTCCCCAAAATCTCTTCTTCTTTGTCCGTTGACTCTCGTGAGAGTATGGTGACATCATGTCTCAATGGCTTTTATGGTGGATTCCATGGTCGATAATATCTTTGGTTTTGTCTATCCATCTTGTCGGTGATCTACCCCTTGGTCTTTTGCTATTTATTTTTCCCTGTATAATAAGTCTTTCTAGGCCATCTGTTCTTCTTGCTATGTGTCTAAAAAATCTTAGGTATGACTGATTAATTTTTGTTGAGAGTCTAGTTTTTATTTTTAGTTGATTAAGTATAGAGGCATTTGTTCGATGTTCCGTATATGCTATTCTTAGCATTCTTCTATACGCCCAGGGTTCACAAGCATATATTTTTCTGCGATTTGTTAGTTTTAGTGTCCATGTTTCAGCTGCGTATGTGGCTATAGGGAAAATCAATGTATTCAGCAGTTATTCTTCTGCGATATTGCTGTGTCTTTTCATATTCGAGTAAGCTTTATGGTAGAGTTTCGTGCTATTGCGAGTCTTCGTTTAATCTCCTCATCGCATCCTCCTTTATTTGTCAGAAGAGAGCCAAGGTATACAAACTTTTCAACAACTTCAAAGCCCCCGATTTCTTTGATATTTGTAGGGTTGCGATCCACTATCATTACCTGAGTTTTCTCTTTGTTTAACATCAAACCATGTTCAAAATAACCTTTATAAATAAGAGATTTTTCACCCGTAACAATATATCAGGTAGTTCAATGTTTGAATTTACATACTTAACTATTTTTCCATATTCTTCACCAAGTGAGTGGTACTTGCGTATTTTCAGCTCGTTTTTTATGGCAATGACACACAGTAAAAGGAGATCCTATGGCACTCGACGAGCGGTGTTTGTGCGAAGATGTTGCTTGACACCGAGCTTGACACCATTCTTGAATAACTGTAGATTGTAATTTGGGGGAAACAGATGTTCTGAGAGTGTGTTCCACAGCGATACAGTGTGCCATAAAAAGGAGTCCTTGTAAAGCGAAAATCTAGGTGTTTGTACAACCAACAGGTGCCCTCTTGCCGTCTGTCGTGACTGTCTGACAGGCGTTGCTGGGGGCGGGATGAGGCAAGCCAAATCCTGAGAACATCTGCCGTGAATATATCTTAAAACAGAAATATCTCGGCCACATGTCTGCGATGTTCCATACTATCCAGAACCCGGGTCAACTCTGGGTCACCGACGAGACGCACAGCTCTCTTCTGAATGGAATCCCGCAGTTTTAGGGTGTACTTAGGTGCGGCACCCCAGATGTGTGAGCAGTATTCTAATTTGCGCTTTGTAGGGAAAGAGCAGCTGCTGTGGTGTATTGTTGCGAAATAGCGCACCAAGCTTCTGCGAGGCTGATTTTGCAATTTTGGCAACACGGTCATTCCAACACATATTGCTATTGAACTACCTTTCATGGTAAACGTTGCCGCTTGGGTTTTTGCTGCATTGAACTTGACCAAACTTCTGTCACTCGAAGTTCGAACCCTCTCCAGATCTTGATTAATTGCTGTAATCTGCTCTTGTCTGGGGTGATATGGGATAGGATTTTCCAATATAAATTGGGAGACAAGGGTATAAAACTGTAAACAGGATTATTAGTTTCGATCAGCAGGTCATTAATATAGATGAGGAACAGATTTGGTGAAAGTATTGCACCCTGAGGCACACCCGCGTTTTAGATGAATGTATGTGAGATGTGTCCATCAACTGCAACGTGCAGAGATGCATTCTTAAGGAAACTGGTAAGCCAGTTGCAGATAGAGGATGGCAGTCCGAAGGTCGGCGGCAGTTTGTTGAGCAATCCTTCATGCCAAACTTTGTTGAATGACTTCGAAATATCTAACGCAATCACTCGAGTAGTTCTCAATTGCCCTACTCTATATATGGGTGGCATAGGCCAATATATCTCCTGTCGATCTCTCTTTGCGAAAGGCGTATTGGTTATCGCTAACTAACCTATTGGTCTCAAGGTACTTGAGTATTTGCCGATTGACGTATCCATATTATCCCAGGTACCAGCCAAGACCGGGCTGAGTGGTCATTTGTTACTCACATATTACATACATCATTTTAAAAGGCTCCTGCTCTATTAATTTGATCAAAGTGAAATCTAAAATTAATATTCCCCATTTCAGTAGATGTTCAAAAATAATATTATTTGTTCTTTTAGGTGAAAGATATATACAATAATTTAGATTTTTGATTTCTGCATCTAGTTACGTTTTGATGATCCGTGACTTAGATGTTAGATGTGACAATAGATGTTAAACTCATACATTTTTTGATATTATTATTGTTAATTATGTTCCTATTTTTTTCATTGCTATTAAAAAATTGATACAATTTAAGTTTGTTTTACTCATTGGGTCAAGTATGCCAATTTGGCTAGAGCCCTCTCATGATATTTTATTATATATCATCTTGACAGTTATTACTACAGTCTTCCATATATACTCTAAATTATTTTCCTTCATAACGTCTGCAGTAAAAATTGAGATTAAGGATAAAACAATGCGGAATCTGCAGAAATAAAAGCTGCCGTGACAATAAGAACGTGTTCAGATATGCAGGGTTAGAAAGGAAGCGCCTCGAGCAATAAAAACCATCCTGCTTAGAATTGTTTTTGAGACTCGACAAGTTTTATACATAATTTAGAGGTAAAAGATAATTAAATCTCTAAGTTAAACTTGTAGGATATTCTTACTATTACATATATTTAACAGCATGCAATGTGGGGCAAAAAAGTTCTGAAACTTTATCCAAAAGGTTTCATAAAAATATATTGTACAAAACCAACAAAATTGCTGACCATAGTTAATCAAAAATATTATAAAAAATGATAAAGTATTGTTAATGTGGACGAAAATAAGCCACCCTGAAAAATGCCTCCAGGAAAGCTTCAATGTCAATACACATTCAAAACGAATTTCGTTAAATTCTGTTAAAAACCCAACCGATCGTTTTCTAAAAATTGAAGAATGTGTTTCCTTTGCCAACGGATTTCCTCCTTCTTGAGACATGTCAAGACCACATTACCACAAACCAAGCACTCTGGTCTAAAAACTTTTAAACGAAAATATTGGCGCAGTCTGTAGGACGGTTCTTCCATTCAAGGCTTGTCACAGATTTGAAGTTTTATGTTATTCTTGGGTTTTTGTTGTAATATATGTATTTATATGGTTACATAATATTTCTTGTAAAGCGAGAATTGTTTTCGCTCATCCCGCCCAAAACGTTGCCCATTTTTTATTTAATGGAAAAGGGTCGTTTGCGTTGACAAGCGACCTGAGATAAATTCAAAGAAACAGAATGCAGTAAAATTGGAGTATACCCCCGACAGCAATCCAGACTTTTATTGCCTGTGTAACAGATTTACTACGATGACCTAATACTTTGTGTGTTTTATGCCTTTTTCCACATCTGCGTAAACGTTTTATCGCTTTGTTTAATTACAGGTAATTAAAGAAAATTAACTTGGCTTCAAAAAATTATTGGGTACACCAGAGTAATTATAAAAGATACCTAGGCAACTTGTGGGAACGGAATTTCAAGTTTGAGCATGATCTACATTGTCTAGGAGCATATAAACCTATTTTTCGGCCTATCATACATATCTTAATTTTAGAAATTCTAATCGTTAATTAGCAAATTTTATTTATATGACATAATAGGTTTTCAAATTTCGCTACAGCTACTGAAAGATATTATGATATGTATCGCCAGAGAAATCTCTTTAAATTGCCAAATCTGATCGAAAGTTTACGTGCCAAGAATATGATAAACTCGGCAAATTGAGAACTTTTTCCATTTACCAAAGCAGTTAACTTTAAAGGGTAACAATCTAAGCTGACTAGTCCAGACATGGAATAATCTGTTGCCAACCAATGTCCGCAACTGATTCAATTTTAGGCCAGAATGGCCCTTCAAACTGTCCCTTGTTTGCGCGATTGGAATGGAATGATAACTCTTGGAATAAGTGGCACACATTTAAGTTTAAAACGTTTTTAATTAAGTCCGGCTGTCCGTTGTTTTGAAATAGATGTCATCGGTATTGAAAATATTTTCTCTGATTTATGTAGCATATAGAATTTTCGTAGATAAATATTGAAAGTAGATTTTTTCTGATGAAGTTGTATGTCTTTTTCTATAACTATACATAGTTGAAATTAAATGACTAACTTGCAGTAAAGTATTAGATCTAGATGGTGAATGAACAACAAATCTCACCTCCGTCATTCTCAAGGCCTATATTAGCTAAACGTTATGGATGAAGATCTGGATAAAATACCAGGGCGCTTTTACTTCCTTCTTCTGCTAAAATGCTGGACCAAAAGCTTTGTGGCGCAATCTCGTCAACGACATAAAGCGGGGATTCCGCTTCCTTTCCTGACACCTATCATATCTACTGAGTTAAAAGCGCCTATAGCACTTAATATATCCACGTTGGAGTGGGGAAAGTGTTCATCCATTATTGTTTATTATGCAATGAAGTTCTCCCCATCGCCTGCTAAAGCGTCTTGGTCGATTGGTCTTTCCTGCCTTGTGATTCTTTCGAATAACTCCCTTATGATAGATGAGCAGGTAGATCTTAGACAACGAGATCTAGAGTGTCCAAGTAACCATATTAGTCTTCCGTGATTGATACGGATGGGGCCAGAGCGTTTCCGCACATTTAAGCAACACTCGATTTTATTGAGGCCCAACAAGGCGCTTTAGCCATCTCACCATTTGAGACTTATAGCCACAGCTCCTTAGTGATATTTTGCATGAACTTCACCTCAAGGAATTTGGCTGTAAACTATTTCCTGTTTGGAGAAATTTCTACGTCCCAATGTATTTTAGTAACAAACGGTTTGGAAGGTGCACGTTGACCTGAAGACATTATCAACATCAATAGCCAGCAATGTTATGAAGCCTCGACAAAAGCAAATACCAGATTTATTATTACTTTTTATGTTCGGAATTTGAACCACATACACCGCAACCTTGTCTTCTGCAAGAGCAAACACATGTTTTCTAACACTAGATGCTACAGAAGACAAGGCTGAGGTTAAGTGTTTAAAATTCTGATCACAAAAAGCAACTTAGTAGGTGTGAAATACACCTATCAGACCAGCTCCCGCTCTTTCCCAAAAAAAAAAAAACAGTAAAACAGACAGCAAAACAGGCAACAAAAGAGCAAAAAGGCAACAATAACAGCAAAACAGACAGGAAACACAGCAAAACAGACAGCAAGAACAGCAGTTGCTCTGTGTTTTGCTGTGTTTTGCTGTTTTGCTGTCTGTTTTACTGGATTTATGGGAAAGCGCGGGAGCTGGCCTGATAGCAGTGCTTTACACCTACTCAACTTCATAACATTAACATGTTGCATCAACATCATCCACTATTAGTGCTAGGAAGCTTCGACCAATGACCAGATCTATTATTGCTACAGTAGAAATGTATGAAATGTATGTGGTTAAAGCTTCGTACATAAAAGGCAATAATAGTTTTGGTTAGTGCTGCCATCGAAGCTTTGTAATATTAGATGATCTTATTGATGTTGCCCAAAATGATATATCATGGAAATGTGCAATAATAGATCTGGTCAGTGCTGCCGTCGAAGTTTTGTAATATTTATAAATGATGTTATTGATGTTGCCCAAACTGATATTTCATGGAAATGTTCTTCTGTAGCTCAACGTTATCTAGAGGATTCCAACCAAATTAAATTTTGTTTGACCAATGAAAGCTTTGGATTTGGATCTTGAGCAATTCTATTTCATTTTTAATTGTGAAAATATTAGAAAGATAATAGCAGAGAAGCTAGCCGACAGCAAGGACTTAGGTGGTCTTTTACACCGACGGCTCAGATGCCAAATGCTCTGAAACATGAAACCCAATTTCTATAGCAAACAAACTTAGCGACAGTGACAGCTATAGGGCATTGCGAAGAAGAAGAACATCAGCAAGATCACTGTAATCTAATCTGACAGCTACGCAGCACTAAAGCCATTTCAGGTGAATAGCATAACATCTGAGGTAGTAGGGGGCTACTATAAGTTACTCAAAAAGCTAGGTAGTTAAAATAAAGTGACATCGGCTCAGTTTATAGGGCATAAAAGCAACATATGAAACGAATAAGCCAATAAAATTGCTTAGGATGAAGGGAAACAATAGACTATTCTACGGTTCATCAAAAAGTAATAAACAACAGTCAGAGTAAGGAAAAAGATATTTCAAATGCTCACAATGAAAATGCTTTTCAAATTATGAGAGGTCTGCTAATCGACAAAGTGAGGATGATAGGCTTGGCGGGCAAAACTTTTGAGATAACCCGCCTATTTAAAATATTATTTTCATATATTATGTAAGCTAGCGCAGGGTACGGTTTATTTTGGTGAATTGTTTTGCCTCTGTGGCTTAACATGTCATTACAGGTCAGTAAAATGATATTTATAATATTGTTATTAACATAATTTATGCAAGTATTTCTTTTATTCTCATGGATAGTTCATATTTGATGGCATATCATGTGTACCTACATATTTAATGAAATCGTTTTATGCTGTGAATAACAATGCTTTAAATGAAAACAAAAATGTATTTCGTGCTGGAATTTTTAGTGTAAGTATGGCTATGATTGCAAGTAACAGCTTTTGTGAAATTACTAACATTTTCCTACCCTGACGGGTGAATATCCTAGTTATAAATGAAATGATCATTCTAGAGATATTGGCCCTAATTTCAACTTTAGCTGAGTAGCCTCCGTAACCAGGCCCTCGGTACCTGCCAGCGGCGGCGTCTGGCTAACTAACACCCCTCTTTGGTAGTGTAGTGGTTATCACATCCGCCTGACACGTGGGAGACTCGGGTTTCATTCCCGACCGGAGAGCTATCTCTTTAGTTATAAATGTACTATTACGAGTGTAGAATTACAAATTGTGGCGCGGGAGACAGTAATTTAATTATTTATTATACTAATACAGGTTATACAGCATAATCCGGTTTAGGAATTTAGACCGAGGGTTTCCCTGCCGTACTCTTTTCCCTCGTGAATTCCAGGCTGAGTCCAGCAAGTTTTTCTCTAATCATTTGGCACGTTTTCTCTAATAAATTAGGTATATTGGGAATCTGTGTTTTAATTTACATGACGCACGTTTCCCTCAAATTTCCCTAATTTTGTTACCGTCGAACGCATTCTGAGTAAGTAAAATTGTGCAGGATATAATAATAACACAACGTAGGTATTGGTTTTCTTTTTAATCTATTTTGACGGTCATTGGCAAAATAAAGACAAAGTACATCTTTACTTATCTCATCAAACTATGTTGAACAGACCCGGGAAGGTTATACTACACCCTGTACAGGTTCTACCACCAATGGTACCAGAAGGTTTACCGAGCAGGTATTGTGAAGTTGCGGCATAACTACATTAATACAAGCAATCTACATGCTTCATGATGCACAACGAGATCTAACACCAATGATTATAATGGTTTAAAAATTATTTGAGACATTTTTCCTTATAGCCATTGATCCATCATTGATCAGAAAAGGAATTGTCATAAGGAAAATAAAACACACAATTGGGTCATTTGTTAATTATATTATAATATATGAGTAGAGTGCTGTGCCCTCTCCACTCATATGATACATATTAGTAATAACAAAAACTAGCTATGAGTGCAGTAAGTTTATATAAATCCATTTACATTGCTTATGTCTTCTTTTGATTTCTGGTCCGTTGTTTTCCTGAAGAAGAAAAGGGAAGTTACAAATATATTTGTCTATATATAAAACATAAAACTAAGTAAGTAATATAGGTTAAATGGATTTCTAATATTTGAATTTAACATTGATTTGATTCAATTTGTTAATTTTATTTGTATAGTTTAATAATGGAATAATTTTGGGACAAAACTTCTCTGCGTGCCTGTAGCAAATTCTAATTTGAGCAAATTTCCGGATATCTCTAGGCTGGATGGAACTCGTCCTGAGAAGAATTCTGTTGAACATTATTTTACCCTAAATTTCAGTTGTTTACGTTCCCTTTTGGGTTAATTGTTGAGATTTTTTTTTATTTGGACCATTGCATTGTGGGTTTAGTTACTTGAGTTCTCCGTTTTCCAATAAAATATTGGTTTGCTTAGGGCCCAGTTTGCGCGCATCGTCAGACAGCTTGCTCTGTACACATGTATTCCTTTCCACTCTGAAGTAAATAAAAAATGGTAGAGGTTAAAGAAAACCGTGGCACTTTATTAAAAGTCGCAGCGCCAGATAGGCTGCTACTATTCGTAGCTTAATCGTAATTGAAAAAAATTGCGCCGAGATTTCAGCATATTTTACATGACACATCCGGAATGGGGAGTCAAAATGATCGTCAGACTTTTTCGTTAACCCGAACTAACATTAGCAACAGTGATTCTAATTCTAATTCGGGTTAAATCTATTTTGAAAAATTTGGCAGACAAATATCCATCTTTTATAGATTTTCCAATCACTTTTAGTGTTTTAATAACTTTCGTAAATAAGTAAATATCACCATGTCCTAAGTTTCAACTTGAAATAGTCAAGCGGACCATCATTCTGACAGACTTTTGTCTCCCATCTATTCCGCTCTAACCATTGCTCGCAGTTCATAGGAACGTGGGCCTTGCTTGTTCTACCGATATCCTAATCCTCAAACCTAACTCCAGAGGTGCTGTTCACATGAACTCAGTTTCTTGAGGGATACCAGTCTAAAGTACTCAAGTCGAATCTACGATAGATCTGTCAAAATTCTAAATCAAATGATTTTAAAGTTAAATAGTTGCAGTGTCCCAGATAAACCCACACCAGATGCAAAAGGTCGCCAAATTCCTCGCCAGCCACCTTTAACCTTGACGTGGCGGTTATACGCGGCCTGCACCAAATAATCTGGGTATGATTAATTATAGAATTGTTCTTCAAAATTAAAATAGTTGGTCTGCACCAATTAAATAAAAACGTGTTTTGTTGGTGGATTGGTTCAGAAAAAATAAAAATTTGCAATAGCTATTCACTTTCTTTTTTCCCAACAGGCGGTCATGGAAATCTAGTGATATTATGGCTGCACTGACTTTCCTACAGAAATTTCCCTAATACGCTTTAATGTATGCCAATTTAAGGTTATTTTTATCAAGCAAAGTTTTGGATGTGAATATCTTTTTTTGAGGCTTTTCTATATACGGTTTGAATTTGCTTAAAGACTTTTTGGATTTACTTGAAAGAATAGAGAATGGAAGCGTGCCACTATTATAATATTTTAGGGGCTGCGCCTAGACCGAAGATCGCCCGAGTGCTAGCAAGGTTTTTGCACCGCTTGTTATAAGAAAGTAGCTAAAGAAAAAAATTTTATGGTCCAGACTAGTGTTCATATATAATTTTGTTTTTTACGAAAACAGAATTCACAGAAAAAACACATTTAAAATAAAAAAAAATTATTTTAATTACTTATAAAGCTACATTTTAATATTATACAGGATGTTTGAATAAGGGTTGCCACCGACCATATCTCGGAAACTATTTATTTATTCCAGGAATTTTGAAAACGATGTTACTATTTAAAGAAATCATAGTGGGCCTTATTTATATCAATATTTTAAAACAAATGTCAAAATCGTTAAACAAAAATTATGTGCCTCACCTTTATAAGCACAAAACTGAAGTGAAACTTCTGAAAGAGATATTTGGAATTGATTCATTTTAAGTTTTTTTTCTTAACTTTTGTCCTCGGTTTCGACACTTTTTTTATTTTATTTTTTGCTTTTTTCTTCGCCGAAAACCGCGTTTCTCTAACTTTTGTTTTTATTATTTTTTTATTTCGTTTTTGATACTTTTATTAAGTTGCCGAACAATTTTTACTTTTTTTTGTCTTTTGATTAATTTTTTTTTCTTGTTTTGTTTTATAATACTTTTATTAACTTTCCGAACAATCTTCTACTTTTTTTTAATTTTTTTCTTTCCTTTTATAATCCTTTTATTAACTTTCCCAATTTTTTTTTTACGTTTGATCCAATTTTTTTCCATATTTTCAAAAATTTGTTTTTTCTTCATAAAGCATTTTTTTCTGACTTGTTATCACCGACCTCGTAGCTAAACTCATTCGCCTTTTTTTTGCCAACCGCAGTTCAAACTTTTTTTTTCATTAATTTTCTTTCTTATTTCGTTTTATAGTACTTCTATTAACTTTCCGAGCAATTTTTTACGTGCCTTACCTTTATTAGCACACAACCGAAGTAAAACATTTCAGATATTTAGAATTGATTTTTTTAAGGCTTTTTTTCAAATTCTGTCCCCGGTTTCGATACTTTTTTTGCTTTTTTCGCCGAAAACTGCGTTTCTCTAACTTTCATTTTTTTTTTATTTCGTTTTATAACATTTTTACTAACTTTCCGAACAGTTTTTTTTCTTCCTTTAATTAAGTTTTTTTCTTATTTGATTTTATATCACTTTTATTATCTTTTCAAACAATCTCTTACGTTTTTTTTATATTTTTCTTTCCTCTTATAATTCTTTTATTAACTTTCCGAACATTTTTTTAAAGTTTGTTTCAATTCTTTCTTATTTTTTTCAAATTTTTTTGTTTTTTCATAAAGCATTCTTTTTACTTGCCATCATCGAACTCGTAGCTAACCTCCTTTGCCTTTTTTGCCGAAAATCGCAGTTCTAACTTTTTTTTTCATTCATTTTCTTTTTATTTCGTTTTATAATACTTTTATTAACTTTCCAAACAATTTTTACGTTTTTTTTTCCAATTTTTCAACTAAAGGGGCGTTTCGATTTTAACAAATATATAGTTTTTGGTTATCGGCGGTAGCATTTTCTTTTAGTTAAACGATTTCAACGACAAAATCAGTAAAATATTATTTAACCACGGCGCGGCGTTATTGTAGAAAATATGGCAATTCGTATTTTAATTAAATTTCATCTGAAATTGGCACACGGGTCTAAATTCTCAGACTAAACACTTTTTCCAAATAAGTTTTTTCGGTATCTCGTTACCTAACCCCACTTTGTACCTTTTTGTGTCGAATTTTTCAAATTTGCCGCCATGACAGTAAGCACATGGCATATTTTAAAATGCAGTTTTAGATTGTCAGACATGCTGAATTGATTGGTTAAAACAAAAGTTCCGAAATCTTAATAATAAAAAATTTTCCCATATGTGGCCAATATTCTGGCCGACACATTAGTTGGATTTTCGTAGAGAAATAATTACAGTGCGACCAGTGAAAGAACCTTAACAACGACTGAAGGGGCAAAGGAGGAATGCGTAAATAATCTGTCGCCAATCAGGAAACTGTCCGCCGCGCCGCCTACGGCAGGCGAGAAATTACCTTAGGCCAGCGCCGTTGACGGCATCGAAAAATTCAGGTTTTTGCAAGTTTTCTGATTGCATTCTTTCCAGCCTGGTTCTCTCACTTGTCGTACTGTAAATTATCATTTAATATTCGATTGTTGTAGTGTCGGTCAACTGATATAGATTTGTAATAAAATAAATAAGTATCACTTACCCCACAAAATTAAGATTTTTTTGATTAGGCCCTTCAGGCATTTCTTCAGCTTTTCGCTTGGATCCATGAAATATAGAGGGGATAGCAGTATTGTTGATGCGCTTAACAGGCCTTGTAGATACCTGAAAACATTTCTGTTCGAAGTGATATTCACATAATTTGTAATTAACATTACTTTTATTCAAAAGATCTACTATTCCAGCGGATTGAAGCCAAGTCTAAAACCTATAATCGAAAATGTACACAATATAAATATAATTTATTTTTATCAGTGGCTTTGTTGCTATTTATAAACATTCCTCAGTAAAAAAAGATTTAACTATAATATTGTATCTGCCAGTTTTCATTTAATTGATTTTCGTGCTTATTCGATTTTACAATATGCAATAATTTTGGAAATAAGTGTGCGGGAGTGTGCATTAAACAAAATTTATACATACCTTTCAGGGTCGCAGGGTAATTTAAATAATGATTTTTGGCCACCGCTTCTAATAGAATAATTCAAATAAAGGCATTTTTAACAAAAATAAAATAAAGGCTAATTATTTTTCGAAACGCTTTCGGACTAACCCACAAGACTCGGGTATAAATCACACTACATCGTGCCCTGACCATTTTGTCGGATGGCTGGCCATCCCAACGAGGCGGAGCTGTAAACGAATTCTTGTTTCATGCGTTAGGCGATCGCTTTCGCATCTGGTGCGGGTTTGTCTGGGACAGTGCATTAAAGTGCTGAGTGACATTAAGTTAACTAAGAACACTAGAATAATTATCTAATGAAATAAACAAAGCTAACCATGTTTTTTCATCAGTAAGAATGCATTAAAAATGTAAAATAGGTGGCAGTCGCAACTGCTTCATAATTTTTATCTATTTGAAGATAACGTTACGAGTATTATTATTGAACATTAGGGAAGTTTCAAAATAATTATACTTATATTACACCCCTTTAGAAGGCCTATGAAAACTATTGGTTTCTGTTATCCCAAGTATTTTCTCACACTTAAATGTTTTTTTGTGAAGACCAATATTATAAATAGTCCAATCACATATTTGCATCTATATCTTACTGGCTGGCAAACGAAGCAAAAAGAACTTAATTACCTATTTTCTCGATAAAACGTTATTTCATATTTAAAACTGTCGGTTATCTGCTAAAATGCTCTTACGTGAACAGAATTTTATTATTCTCGACGGGTTATGTAGGTGTCTAGACTTTAAAGGTATTTCTAAATTGGAAAGATATTATAAATTTCTCAAAGCTGCATTTCTCGCAATAAAACTCTAGTCGGGATTGTTCACCTCTGTCTTTGTTCAATGGGAGAGCATACAATTGGATGGAGGCGAATATTAATTGCTTCGTCAAATAATACAAGATACATGCGACTATGCGGTGAATTTATTTTTAGAAATTCCATGCGTAATTTTTGAGTATCGCAGTAGTTCATTAACAGATAACTCTCACAATATACATGAAAAAGCCAAGTTTTCATCATCAATCCCATTATATCGGTGCTTCATTAAAGATAATTTAAAGATATTTTTAGTTCCAATTTATATGGTTCATATTAAATAGTTAAGGTATTTTACTTCAAGAAACCGTCGTTTCCCATTTTACTGGAGTGAGAAATACTTCTATTTTTACACATGCCCCCAGACACGTACGCCTAAGATTAATCAGGAAATTCCGGCTCGAAGAGTTTTATGCAGGAGTCTCGTAAATATAATGTAACGTCAATTCACTGCAAGCTTTCAATTATTTTATCGTCTAATTTTTTCATTAATAACCCAGTGCCTCTTAAGTGAAACGTGAACGTTTTTGAACTATTTTTATATACTTAGTTCGATTTTCATCATAATATTTAAGCTAGTTTATATTTTTATAATCATTATCTGAAGATGAGATTTCTGAAATTATATCTGTTTAGAAAGTTTCCTTGGTTATCTCGTGTTGATAGTCACTTTCACATTTCACTATGAAAAGCTAAATAGATATTTCCATTTTTACTAATTGTGGCTTGCGATAGTCCATAATCTAATGTCCCAAAATTATTTTTTTTTCAATAGAAGGTGTCCAGATAGATAGTGTAGGCTTGAGAAAGGCTTATTTTGTACTAATGCTGAACACAAAATACCGTTTAGAAGTTATTCAGATATATGTCCTAAAGTTTTTAACACAAACACAAACTCATTACAACCTTATTAACCCTTAACTACGGAGGTGCCGTCTGAGAGGCGGTGTGAAACCGAAATACCTTCATTTGTCAAAAACGGTAATGTCCACAAGGCCGTTACCTCATGTATTCCTGGCGGGTTTGGTGGTTGACCAGTACAAAAAATATCAGATATCTAAGACTTGAAACAGGTCAGTTCCCTGGAGATCTTCTCGTGAAGCAGTTTGATAGACGGCACGTCCGGGTATACGTAATAAAATCGGTCGGAAAATTTTCGCACAAATATGGCCTGACCATCAAAACCAGTTCGCTCTAGTGATGTAAACTATGAAGAAACACTTCGAAAGTGATATACGAAGCAGACGGTGATTCTGCTAGTGATATTGACATTGTTCCTGACGAGGATTGCGAGAATTCTGATTATAGCATCTTAGAACAATATGTCCGCTGATTGTAGTGATGAAAGTGAAGATGACGAGTCACTAATAAATCGAGATATATTAGAAAAAAAAATTATGTCAATTATTATTTCCAAGAAAGAAAAACCGCGTGACAAGATATTTGTTCTTCAAATGCAAAACGTTGGTCGGTATGTTCAAAGTGTATGAGGCAGGACGGCGTGAACTGCACTGCTGAAATATTTTAGTTTTAAGTATTCGTTGTGCATTATTTCTTCCTAGTGTTTTCACTACCTTTTTAAAAGTGTTTTATATAATAAATACATTCAAATTATAGCAGTGCACTTTTTTCATTTTAACCGCCCTCGAGTTGAAGCATACCGAAAAGAACTGGCTTTGTGATTATAAAATTGGTACCTGTTCTAAGAAACTATTTATTAGTACTTCCTAAAACTTAAAAGATTATCTAGAACTACCAGTTACAAAATTATTAGGGCTTGATGCCGCAATATCTGCAGTAGTCTGCCAGACGGCACGTCCGAGTTTATGCTCCGAACATCGCACCTCCGTAGTTAAGGGTCAAAAGCTTGGATGTAAAGGATGATGCTGAGTTCGCTATGAATGAAGATGGTTATGACCGGAGGAACGAACATGGAAATACACGCCTTGACTTCTTGTTAAAAGATGTCAACGATCTAAATAAATTTTCATCCAGTACCGATCATAGAATGATAAAAGCGAGGTAGATATAAAACAAGAGAGGTTAAATATGTTTCTAAAGCAAGCACCTCGAAAGTGGTGTGTTGCTAAAGACCAAAGCGAATATCAGAAACAGATAGAGTCTTAACTGGAGAATGCTAAGCTTGCGAAAAATGAGGAAGTAAATATCGAGGCATTAAATAGAAAAATTAGCACAACTTTAACGTGTGCACAAAAGCAATGAGAAGCTACAGAATAAGCTTAGTGAGGATACAAATTTTAAGCACATTATGAATGCAGGCTATCTGCGAATCCTACATAGGAACATAATAAATGAAACACTCTTTGTATTCCATGCAAAAATTAATTAATTTTAATTTTTGCATGGAATACAAAGAGTGTTTAATTTATTATGTCTCGTACATGCACACAGCCTTTACTCTTCATTTAAATAGAAACATTTTAAAAGGGGTCCGGAGAGATATAAAGAAGTTTAAAACTCCAGAATTCGAAAATTATATTGAAAATAACAAAAGCATGAAGGTTCCTCGAACAAATTTCTCCCATGGTACTAAGAGCATTTGTAAGCTAGAAAATAATGCCTTTCATGCTACTCAAATAATGAAGAAATTTTGAAGTGGGTAGGGAACTTCTATATGGAGACAACACAACCACCTGAGAACTTGCATCATGTCTAAAAGCAAGGTTCCAAGTATATTACCCTGGATGAGATAAAAATGTCACTGAAGAAACTTAGGAAAGTAAATTCGCAGGTGAAGATGCAATTATTATTAGTAGTGTATCCATGAGAGTGAGTCCTCACGGAGGAAGTAATTTACCTGTGGAACAGATTTAGTAATTGCATTTAGAAGTTGGGAATTAGTTGAATATCGGGAACTTTTAAAAACATCCAGGCCCAATTGGCCTGTTAAGACATTCACAAGGGTTGAAACTTCTCGTCATGTTATAGTGGAGTTAAATATGCTGTATTATATAAAAATAGAAGAGCCTCTATTTGATCCAAACCATTTTAAATCAAAAGCTTCCGTTGTTTGTATCAATTGTTTGCCTCAAAAAGAATCTTTGCAGGCTGGGCCTGTTGTAATGAGAGTAGAATTTGAACTACACAAAGATTCAGGAAAAATACTTTAGCATATTGTTTAATTTTAGTAGTTAGTTGTGTAAAAGCAGTTCAAACTTGCCATCGTGTTAAAGAACTGCGCCAACACAGTAACACCCATTTTTCCAGACTTTTTTCTCTGTCTTACCGCAAAAAGATTTACCCATCTTCTCGGAAAGTCGCTCGAGTACAACCTGCTTCAAAAAAAGCAAGGCAACCACGAACAAGGCAAACTATCGAACAATTGCCTTGCTTCCAATAAACTCCAAAGTCATGGATCACGTAGTCAATCAGCAACTACTCAAGTACCTCGAGACCAACAGAATAATTAGCGATAACCAATTCAGCTTCCGCAAACATTTACTTTAGTTACTCCACAACGCAACAGTTACTTAAATTACTCCACAAAGTAATGACTTTACCACATGTGAAAGAAATATATATTTTCATTAAAAATTTAGAACTTAAAAAACGTATTGAATCATAAGCCAATTAAATCTTGCATTTAAAAAATTTGCTAATTAAAATCTCCTGAAGCCCACGAGCAAGCAAGAGATAAATTACCTCCTTTGTGAGGACTCAATCTCATCAATCGAATATCAAAGCAGGGGGAAACATACTGCTCAAGACTTTTCAATGTATGTCTTCTGAAGGGAACAACACACACTCCCAATGGGATAATGCTGTAATATTTATGCACAAAAAGATAGATGTTACAAAACTAGAAAAGCTACTCTCACATGTCTACAAACTGAAGATTGTAAGTGCCTGAGGTCACACTAGCCTCGTAAATAAGCCGGATTTATAGCAGAGTATGGAACAAACGACCACCTTCAATCTAAGACTTTAACTGAAAAGTCCACTGAACATAACTCCTGATTTTCATAAATTTCTAAAAGGCTTTCAATCTTGTAAATCAATACAAAATGTTGCTTGCGCTTGCGGATTGTCATGCTGACTACCAATATAATTCCATGCTGAACAGCGTTTACGAGCGAGCAACTGCCTGTGTAAGGTTATACAAAGACACAAATAAATTGTCAAATGAAAGAGGAGTTCATCAGGATGACAAAATATCTCCAAAACACTTCAACATATTATTAGAATATGCCCTTAAAATAGTAAACTGGGAAGAAAAGGGCATAAATATTGACGGAGAGCTGTTAGGCTACCTGATATTAGCGCATGGCGGTAACATAACTGCCAAAAGTGTCGACGGGTAGGTACAAAGACGCAATGAACTTGCCTTGAATAATATCCTAATTGCTGGTAGGAGTATCGATCAAGTTATCTTGGCCCATAAGCTCGGGATTGTTGGAGATAATCGAACCCAGGAGGATCGGTGTGTCATGGGCTCCATTTGAAAAGACCAAACATTTCTATATATTTCAATTTTCAATAATCAGTGGATACTGCCAGTATTAACCTATAAGACAGAAAGATACCCCAAAAAAAACGACAAACAAGCTGCTCAGAGATCTATGGAGTGGTCAAAGCTGGATCTGTATCCGCGAGACAGGATACTCAGTGTAACTATATGGCATAGGACAAATAATGTGACCGATATGATGTCATAGAAAGAATAGCAACTTTAAAATAAAACTAAGCTTGCCATCTGGCACGAACAATGAATGGAATGTGGTCAAAGCGATAATCCAGGAAAACTGGATGCAGGACGCATAAGACCGAAAGCGGTGGCAAACACTAAGGGATGATAATGATGCTGTTTTTAACGGATTACTTAGCAAAATGTGCCAAAATGAGCAGGAACTACCTAACTTACCCAAACTAACTTGAAAAACAATATATTAATGTGAAGGATTAATTTTTTGGTTCTTCTTTTTCGCCTATTATGCTATCAGCTCATGAATAGGACCGCTTCAATTCCATATATCAAACTTATACATTTAATAAGTTTAATATTTTGTTATGTGATTCAAGTAAAAAGCCATAATTCTGTTGGCTTAGTATAAATTGCAGCAATTAGTTGGTGGATAACGCTTGCCATAATATAGGCAGACATGAATGAGGGACAAAAGCGGCAGATAGATTTCAAAAAGCCCAGAGGTATATTATTTGCATATTACTGCCTTCCACTCGGATCAGTAACTGCCTCCAGCCTCTGTCCAGTATTGAAGTTTATGGTATATGCACTATGTAAACATAAACGCTATGTAATAAATATTTCCGGGGAAACTAAGTTCTAATAATATTCAATTTCATAAACAAAAGATACAAACGTATATTGTGCTCAATTCAGTTTTGCTTTGAAGAACTAATTCGCTCAAAATTGCATCCATTATATTTTATTTCAAAATGCTCTTCTCCCCAGAGATTCGTATTTTGTTGATGTTCCATTTATTTGCCATGCCGAAAGGATAAAGCGTAATGGATTTTTTCTATTTGGTGAATATAGTGTTATTACTCGAAGGAGATATCATTTTTCCTGGATATAAAACAATTTGTCACTTTATATTTGCCAAGCTTCGTCATGCTCTTAAAAATTCAATTTTTATATTAAATATTTAAGGATCTCATTCTCAATTATTTAAGAAGCTGGATTAAGTATAAACTTCAGAAACGCCTTTCGTTACTTGACATTAATTCGTTATGTTTTTTGACTAACTTTTTAACAATATCTTGTCTTAAACAGGTTATGAATGATCGATAGCTTTGGTTAGAAATGAAGCTTTAATTTGAATAACACTGAAAGCCCTGGGGACTCATAAGTTTAAAACACGCTCTAGAAAGAATGGCAAGTATAAAACTTTGCAAACGGGCCAACAAAATAATTTTGCTAATGTGTTGCATCCAGTTACGTGAAACTGCATATATTATAGATAGAATTGTAAAGTATCTACAGAATTTTTGAATGCCAGGAAAGCAATACCGAGAAAATTATTTTTCTAATAAGCAGTTTGCACGAGTAGTATAAAATCGATGGAAATAAAGCTGGTATTATTACATCATATGTCCTTTTTAAAATAAGAATGTTTGCTTTCATTGCAATAATTTGTATAATAATTTTGTTTTCGATTTTCTTAGTAATTCTGATTGTTTACGCAAAATTAAGGAAATAAATATTGTGAAATATTAAAATGCATAAACTACTAAGTAAATATCACCATGTCCAAAGTTTGAACTTGAACTTGGAAAATATTATGTAAACATTAAATCCAAATTATAAACAACGAGAGCAGTCAACGCAAGCGGTTATAAACCTTAAACGTGCAACGATCAGCACTTTTTATTATTTAAATACGCTGGCAAATCATCAGGTCGGCAAACTTTGTTTCTTCCTTAAACCAGTTCCTTGCAGGGCTCATGTTCGCAGGGTCCTAGCCTACAACCTTATTTCCTACCCAAATCTGAGTTCCGCAGTGCACATGGTTACTTGGCGGTTGCCTACCTACAGTGGTAAAAGTCGAATCTTCAATAAATTTGTCAAAGTTCTGGGAGAGATAAATTATTTCAAAGTAGAATTTGTCAAGTAGTTAAAGTAACCCAAACTTTGAGTGTATTTAAGACAAAGCCAGCCATAAATAAATCACAAAACAAAGCATAAGAAAATTATATTATAAAACAGTGACCAAACACCTATAAACAATTAAAAAATATACCTCAATACACATGCACACCTCAGTAATCGGGTATAGTGTAAACTCATTAAGTTTCTGACCAATAGACATTGTTATTTTTTCTCCATAAGTCTTTGACCAATAGACGGTGCTATTGTTTTTAACTAAAGTGCTTACTTTATCAACTCTTCTCACCTGACGTAGATCAATCCCGAATCTGAGCACGCCAACCAAGACGTTGCGTCACGGCATACAGGTCGTAATCGTAAAAGACCAACAAATATTGAAAACGTGACAATCCATTGCAACACATTTTTCTTATTAAAGTTAGAAGGTAAGCAAGTAGAGATTTTATTTAAAAACAATCTAACACTGGAGAGTCGTGTTTGCAATACCCAGCTCCGGGAGTGGAGTCGTAGAGCGCCACCAGTTCTTACCAACTAAACTGGAAAAGCTCCGCTGGTGTTGTACGGGGTTGCTAGGCACGCCTATCAAACAAAGAAACTCAATCTTAACTTAAGAAAACACAATCTAAATTTACGGATCAATTTAGTAGCTTCTAGGTTTTTTTTCTCAGCAGCAACAATTTTACAATTATTTTTTTTGCAATTTAAAGGCGACAAGGATTTTTATTTATAAGAATATTTAGAAAATATATTATAGAATATTTATGAAATTGTTGAATCTAACAGGCGAAGGAATGTCAAAAGACTGTTAAGTAATTAATAATAATGGTACAATATGATGATTGTACTGAGACCAATTCTGTTGTTAACTCGGTACCGTATGCCTTAGACCTAAATGCTCTAAACACTACAATCCGAAGTGATCACTTTGGCTTTTCTAAGCTTATTACATATACGTATGCGTGCGCTAGTAGCTGCACTAATTATAAATGTAGCGATAGTAATATGAATTGATAAAAGGCGACAATATTATATCAATCGACCAGATAAACGAATGAATAAATGAAGAATAAAATAAATGCAAGCTATCTTAAAGCTTGGCTGTCAATGCTTCATTTATATTTAAAAATTAAGAGCGATTATATCAATCGGTCAGAAAAATAAATGAATAAATAAAATTAATCTATCTTAAAGCTTGGCCGATAAGGCTAAATTTATATTTAAATATTAAAAACGATTATTCAATCGGCAAGAAAAATAAATATTTAACGAAACTATGAAGGCTTTTTTAAGGCACAATCTACAATGCTAAATTCATAATAATTAAACAAAAAGGTAAATAATACTAAGCTTCTGTACGATACCCCGTTAGATCCAGTCGAAGATCGGCGGTTGTTAAGACTACCCAGCTCCACTGTACAGGTAAAAAGGAGTACCTCAGGTGAAGGCGCCGGGGCACCGGTAGCAAGAACCAGGTACTGACTTAGCCTCGGTGGAATAACTGGCAGAGGATTCGATAGCCCGGGGATAAAACTGGCAGTAGTATAGCCCGGTGATAAGAACCCTATAATAACCCAATACCAATTAGACGGAGCCCCTTACTTCAATGAAAAAAAACTATAGCCCCCCCTGCATACATATATTTTCTTTATAAAACAAATCCCCCCAAAATTATCAATGGATTTTCAATGACCATCAGCAAATAAAAGAAATACAGAAGGTACAAACAACTTGAATATATAAAAAGAAGGTATGAATCACCCCTAAATAATATAAACTTCCCTATATGATCAAAACTAAAGTCACATTAAAATAAAAATTCAGATATGATAAATGGAAATAGGCAAAATATCTCATAGAATGCAATGCAAATGGTGGTCAATGTAAAAAAAGGTTAACACAGATAAAGGCAATTAAATCGTTAAATTAGACAAAAAAACTTAGCAGTAATTACCTCTTTTGAGTCGGAGGGTGGCGGAAGAATCAACGGTCTCGATCTTGCAACATGAGCTCGGAAAGCCTCTAGAAATAATGGAAAATAGCCTTTAGAATCATGTCCTCCACGTGTTTCACAAGCAATAGAAAAAAAATAATTCCAGAAAAAGCTTACCTAGTGCAGTACACATATCCTAATAACTTGGTAGTGTCGATCACTGGTTGGGGACTCACTCACAGATCCCCTCAAAGGATAGTATTAACACAATATAGAAAGTTGAGTCCACTATGACTGCGCAAAGCAAAAACCTTCATCTATCACTGAACGGTATTTCTAGAAGAACTCTGCATCCGTTTCAGTCAATTTGCCTTTCCACTTCCACGAGATTAGGAAAAAAAGAACGTCGAATCAAAAAGAAAAAATTGTTGGGCCGAGAACTGCCGTATCGTATTCTAACGATTCGATACGAGGAATAATTGTAAGATAATAAATGACTAGTTATCGTTTACTATGGTTGCAAAACAACAGCGGAAGCCACAATTAATGAGCTGAAATTAAATTTTTCAAGAAATGCTAGGAAATACTGCTACGAAAATGATAAGCCTTTAAAAATCTAAATCGAAAGCAACAATTACGGGAGGATAGCCCATTCCTACTACCAGGGACTACCAACCGAATATTACAAAAATTGCGGCCTGCCGGGTGGAAAGATAAATCAGAGGTTCCAAAAAGTTATAAGAAATGATCAGCCGGTGACTTGAATTAAGCACATTAGGGGTTCCAAAAAGTTATGAAATGTGTAAACCAAAAGTAAAATATGAATTTGACGGATCCAATGAGGCCTTACAGTAGGCTTTATTAACCCGATTCTTTAAAATATAGAACGACCAGCAACCACAATTAATGTAATATATATTAAGCAAAGTTATACTAATAACATAATATCCTATTTTAGTGGTTTGATCAAACCTAAGCGATCTGTGGCTCGCTTATCAACTAAAATAAATATAGTCACAAAGTGCATGTGGGCAACATAAGAGAAAGGAATGATCAAAACAGCTACTCAAGGCGACAACAGTGTTATATAAGCTAGTACAAATATATTATTACCCTATATGTAGAATAAAATTAATTTACATTAATAAATGCGGCAACCTTAAGCTTATTGACAACAAATCGAATCAATAAATGTAGAATTAATTAACCGAAGAGGTCAATACCCAATAATAATTCTTACCGCAAAACATAGCATCTTTTGTTGCTAAATGCAGCATATAAAATGAACATTAAAATCTTTTACACTGGCCAAATCAGACAGTTACACCATTCTAATATAATATTCCCCTGAAGAAATGCCCAAAAATACTGTTGAAGTGATGAGAAGAGTAAATTAGAGAATATGTTATACGAACCCAATGAGGCATTGGTAAAATAATGACTAAGCTACCAGACCCCTACCCCTCCGCTCACGAAATGAAAATGTATGCATTGAGGTCTGTGAAAAACGATGGCATGAACTTCTGAAGGTAAGATGGTTATAGAAATAAGGCCACATGCAAATTTTTGTCCAATATACACCTGAGTTACTAAAAGTCTCTAATAATTCGTAATTCTAAATTTTGCCCTGGTATTAAACAATAATAAGGTTTTTGGGGAAACTCATATCAAATAGTCGAGCTGGATTTAAATTGTTCGTATGTATAAAAATAAACTGAATAGATAGTGTTATTGTGCCCTCGGGTTCAACTCGGGAAATAAGCGAAAAAGTTTTTCGCGACTGAAGGTAAGTATTTGCAACATTTGCGGAAATAAATGCCGCTCACTATAATTGAAACAATTTTATTTAATTCGTCGTTCTTGCTGCGAATGCCTTGGCTATATTATTAGCAGTAATTGGGAAGTACAGTATTATAAAACGGAGTTTACGTTTTTCCAGTAATGCTGCAAACATCGCGAAATATACAACACATTTTAACTAGTATTTTAAGTAGAACCACGCTAACCCTGTTAGCGTCATCAGGAGATGATTAGAACTAATTCATTAGTGTTCTTCTTCTTCCGCTGCCTATCCATTACCGAATGTTGTCAATCATTCTGACAATGATAATTTTATTTACTGCTGCTTGGAAGGCTTCTGCGGTAGATGTTTCAAACCATCAGTTCCCCAAGTACTTAAGCCAAGAAATTTTTCTTCTCCGACGCCTTTCTTATCCCGCACCTTTCCCTGCAGTATGCGTTTTAGCAGCTTGTATTTTGTTTAATTTCTCATTTTTATTGTGGAGATGATTTATTTTTCTTTATTTAGTCTTTGAGTACTCTGCAGTTTCATATTTCGGCCATCAATGATATTTTAAGAACCCTTCCATAAGTCTCTCAGCTGTCGCTTTAGTGTACAATACGATGGAGAATATGCAGCATCCGAGGAGTCTGATTTTAAATTTCAAATTCAGATTATCAGTTTTAAATAGCTTGGACCTTTGAATAAATGCTGCCCTTGCTTTTTCAGTTCTGGCTTTTACTCCCATTGCGTATTCAATACTGTTCCAAGGTATGTGTATATTAGCAGTCGTCCTACTATTTTCTCATTGATGGTGAATTGTACTGTACCCCTTCAATTTTGTATTTGCTGATTATCCACTAACTGTTACAGACAGCCTGCAAACACATTCCCTTGATGAATCTAAAAGGAGACAAAACGCACTCTTGTCGTACTCCTCGGAGGATTTTTACTTCTTCTGATTCCTCACTGTTCACTTTACTATAGGCAGCGGAATGATTTTAGTACAAGTTTTTGATTATGCGCAAGTCTTTGCAGTCGATGCCACTATCTTCCAGGACATTAATTTGTTATGTTGAACTTTTTTTAAATGCTTTTTGATAATTTATGAAACGTGCAAATATATTAAAATTCATGTCTCGGCCGGTATACCATAAATTCGGATCCCATCCATTCTTTTGATATTTTTCCACTGTTGTATATCTCATTAAATATAATAGTCGCTTCTATCTTGAAATCTTCATCAACGGCTTTGATGACCTCAGTCTGAACTTCATCTGGCTCAGGCATCTTTTAATTTTTGATTGATAGGATGGCAGCCTCAACTTCGTCTAACAGGATATGCGGACCTGTCCGCTACTTGTTCTGCTCTTTGGTCTGAGAAAAGTTCTTCCACATGGTTCTTCCATGTTAACTTTACCTAAGTTATATGCATAATTATTTCCCCTTGTCCATTTTCTGTTCTCCCTACTGATCTTCTCTAGAATTTTCCCGTAATTTGTTTACCTTCTAATGTGTCATGTTTTGCCCCTGCATTGGCCTGTGCGTTCTTGTTCTTTTGTTTCTCTGATTTTGCTCTTTATTTTGATTTTGAGTATTCTATAGGCGCACATATCGTTCTCTATTTCTTCCTCTCCTCCTTTCTTCCATTTCAGAATCTTATCAGTCATCCACGATTTCATTTAGTCAGTATCTGCTATTAGTATCTCCTTTTTTACAACTTTGTGAACTCGAATAATTTATTTATTTCATCTTCGATCCCTGAGCTAGTTTTTACATCAAGTAGAGCGATAATGAGCATATCTACGACTTGTGATCTTACTTCTGCATCATTGATTTTCTCCTGTCATTTTTTTTATTGTGTTTTGTTTCCATTTTCTACCACGGTACTCTGAATTCGGCGACCAGCAAGTTGTGATCAGAATTTATATTGGCTCTTGGATATGTTTTGGCCATTTTGCAACTATTCCTGGATCTTTGGTTAACCATTATGCAATCGAATTAATTCCGTAAAATTGTTCCATTTTCTCAACTTTTAGAGATTTCCAAGTATACAATCTGCAAGGAGGTAGCTAGAAAATATGTCCATTGCAAGCAAATAATTCTATCTTGGAAATTTACAAAGCGTTTCTCCTTTCATATGCCTATCTCCAAGTCCGTGAGATCAGATAGCCCGTGAGATCCGATATGGTTTCCTGAACTTCCTCATCCAACTTGCGTCACTTTTTTTATGGTAGTGGCAAACACACTAAATGGAGATCCTATGACACTCGACGAGCGGTGTGTGTGCGAAGACGTTGATTGACACTGTTCTTAAATAGTTGTAGGTCGTAATTCGGGAAATACAGATGTCCTGAGAGTGCGTTCCACAGTGATTTAGTGCGCCAGACAATGGAGTCCCTGTAAAGCGACGTTCTAGGTGTTTCCATTTGTATGACAAACGGGTATGCTCTAGCCATCTGTCGTGACGGCTGACAGGCTCTGCTGGGGGAGAGATGATGCTTGCCAAATCCTGGGAACATCTGCATTGAAAATATATATAAAACAGGGAAATCTCGGCCACATGTCTGCGCTGTTCCAAACTATCCAGATCCCGGGTCAACTCCGGGTCCCCGGCGAGACGCAAAGCTCTCTTCTGGATGGAGTCCAGGAGCTTTAGGTTGTTCTTAGGTGCAGCACCCTAGATGTGTGAGCAACACTCGAATCACGGTCTTATTTGCGATTTGCAGAACAAGAGAAGCTGCTGAGGTGTATATAGTTTTCTGTTGGGAAATTGCGCACCGAGCATCTGTGAGACTGATTTTTCGATAATTGGTAACGTGATCATGCCAGGACATATTGCTGTTAACCGCGACACCCAGTAGTCCAATTGACGAGGATGAAGGAATTGTCGGTCCTGCCATAATGATGTCAGGGCATGCCGCGCCGTATTGGCTTTCTTGGTAAACGTGGCTGCTTGTCGCCCCAAGTTCAAACTTTCTCCAGATCTTGATTAATTGTTGGAATCTGCTCCTGTCTGCGATGATAAGTCTTAGTTCGCTGGTAAAGGTTATTCTGATCTAAATTGGAAGACAAGAGTTCTGTCATCTGCAAAACTGACAACAGGACTATTGGTTTCGGTTAGCACGTCATAAATATAGATGAGGAACAGAGTTGGTGAAAGTATTGCGCCCTAAGGCACACCCGCATTTATGGTGGATGTGTCTGAGATGTGTCCATCAACTGCAACCTGCAGTGATCGGTTCTTGAGGATACTGGGTAGCCAGCTGTAGAAAAACGCTGGCAGTTTGAAGGACGGCAATTTGTTGAGAAATTCGTCATGCGAAACTCTGTCGAATGCCCTCGAAATATCTAACGCAATTTTGCTTGAGATTCTCCGAAGTTCTTAATTACCCCACTCCTTATATATATTTTTTTTTTTTTTTTATGGCAGTGGCACACACACTAAAGGTAGATCCTATGGCGCTCGACGAGCGGTGTGTGTGCGAAGATGTTGATTGACACGGTTCTTGAATATTTGTAGGTTGTAATTAGTGGGAAACAGATGTCCTGGAAGTGAGTTCCACAGTGATGCAGTGCGCCAGACAAAGGAGTTCTGGTAAAGCGATGTTCTAGGTGTTTCTAGTTGTACGACGAACTGGTGCGCTCCTGCCGTCTGTCGGGACTGCCTGACAGGAGTTGCCTGGGGCGGGATTATGTGGGAACATCTGCCGTGAAAGTATCTGTAAAACAGAGACATCTCGGCCACACGTCTGCGATGTTCCAGACTATCCAGATTCCGGGTCAACTCCGGATCGCCGACGAGACGCACAGCCCTCTTCTGAATGGAATCCAGCAGCTTTAGGGTATGCTTTGGTGCGGCACCCCAGATATGTGAGCAATATTCTAAGCACGGTCTTATTTGCGCTTTGTACAGCAAGAGCAACTGCTGCGGTGTATAGAGTTTTTTGTTGCGAAATAGCGCACCAAGCTTCTGGGAGGCTGATTTTGCGATGTTAGCAACATGGTCATGCCATGACATATTGCTGTTGACCGAGACACCCAGCAGCCCGATTGACGAGGATGAAGGAATGGTCGATCCTGCCATAATGATGTCAGGGCCCGCTGTATTGGCCCTCTTAGTAAACGTTGCTGCTTGGGTCTTTGCTGCATTGAACTGGACCAAATTTCGGTCGCCCCAAGTTAGAACTTTCTCCAGGTCTTGATTAATTGCTGTAATCTGCTCCTGTCTGCGGTGATGAGTCTCAGTCGCTGGTAAGGGTTTTTCTGATCTAAAGTGGGAGACAAGGGTACTGTCATCTGCAAAACTGTAAACAGGATTATTCGTTTCGATCAGCAGGTCATTAATATAGATGAGGAACAGAGTTGGTGAAAGTATTGCTCCCTGAGGCAAGCCCGCGTTGATGGTGAATGTGTCCGAGATGTGTCCATCGACTGCAACGGTTCTTAAGGAAACTGGCCAGCCAGCTGCAGAGAGAGGCGGGCAGTCCCAAGGACGGCAGTTTGTTGAGCAGTCCGTCATGCCAAACTCTGTCGAATGCCTTTGAAATATCCAACGCAATCGCTCGAGACTCTCCGTAGTTTTCAATTGCCCTACTCCATGTATGAGTGACATAGGCCAATATATCTCCTGTCGATCTCTCTTTGCGAAAGCCGTATTGATTATCGCTGATTATTCTGTTGCTCTCGAGGTACTTGAGTAGTTGCTGGTTGACTACACGTTCCATGACTTTGGAGATTATTGGAAGCAAGGCAATCGGGCGATAGTTTGAGGGCATGGTTTTCTTGCCTTTTCTTGGAACAGGTTGCACTCGAGCGACTTTCCAAGAGGATGGGTAAATCCCTTTTCTGTAAGAAAGAGAAAAAAGCCTGGAAAAAACAGGTGTTAGTTCGTTGGCGCAGTTCTTCAGCACGATGGCAGGTATTCCGTCCGGTCCTGATGCCTTTTGCGTATCTAGTTCTTTAAGGATTTTGCGAATATCACGATGAGAAAACTTGACTTCTGCCATGGTGGTGTTGATGTTTGGTGGGGAGAGTCTTGCTTTGGGGCACGTCTAAGGTAGAGTGCGATGAAAACATTTTGGCGAGCATGTTTGCTTTTTCCTTGGCTGTAGTCGCCGTGATGCCACGTTCGTCCGTCAAAGGTGGGAGAGACGTTTTTGTAAAGTTGTTACTTACTGCCTTTGCTACCGACCAGAAATTCCTGGAGCCACTGGGGCATTGCAAAAGTTTATTCCTGATCCTTTGATTGTGTTTGTCCTTAGTTTCGTCGATCACACGCTTGCACTCGTTTCTCGCTTCGATAAAATAATTGCGATTTTCAGCGGTCTGATTTTGCTGCCAGTACTTATAGGCTTGCTGTTTCCTTCCTACAGCTCTTTCGCATCTTTTGTCGAACCAGGGCTTTCCTTTTGATGGTAACTTGATGGAATTTGGGATGTGTGCTTCCATTCCTGAGGAGATTACTTGCATGATCTCTTCGCCGCAGTCTGACGGGTCGTCAGTGGCAAAGCAGACGTCGAGCCAAGGAAAATCTAGGTAAAACTGCCTCAGATCGTCCCAGTTTGCAGAATTGTAATGCCAGATTTTGCGAGGCAATGGTGGATCCTTCTGTATGAGTGGCAAGGCCAATCTCCTGTCGATGAGTGGCATAGGCCAATCTCCTGTCGATCTCTGTTTGCGGAAGCCGTATTGGTTATCGCTAATTATTCTGTTGGTCTCGAGACACTTGAGTAGTTGCTGATCGACTACTCCTACCTTTACTTTAGAGAATATTAGAAGCAAGGCAAATTGAACGATAGTTTGATGGCGTGGTTTTCTTGCCTCTTTTTGGAACAGATTGCACTCGAGCGCATTTCCAAGAAGAGGTGAATGACTTTTTGGTAAGACAGAAAAAAGTCTGGAAAAATGAGTGCTGGTTCTTTGGCGCAGTTCTTTAATATCATGGCAGGTATTTCATCTGGTCCTGATGCCTTTTGCGTGTCTAACTCTTTGCGAGGATTTTAAGAATATCACGGTGGTAAAACTTAACTTCTGCCATTAGTGTTGATGTTGGATATGGTGGGGAGATCCTTGCCTTGGGGGACGTTTAAGGTAGAGTGCGATGAAAACATTACGGCAAGCATGTTTGCTTTTTCCTTAGCTGTAGACGCCGTGACGCCGCTTTCGACAGTCAAAGGTGGAACAGACGTTTTTGTAAAGTTATTATTTACTGCCTTTGCTACCGACCAGAAATTCCTGGAGCCACTGGGCATTGCAAAAGTTCACCTCTTCTTTGTAATAATTTTCGATGAAGGTGGTTATTTCAGCTTAGAAATGATTTTTTCAACATTTTTACGTTCACTTGTGGGTGCATACACTTATACGATGTTGCCATGAGGCAGACTTATTTGGCAGGGACAAGTATTGGCATAAAGTATTTTGTGGAACATTTATAATAATGAACCATAATTAAATTCTAAATTCCACGTTTATTTTTTAAATAATTTATTCATACGTCCAATCGCATTTGCAGTTCAATATATTTTTTGCAAAAGTATCTTGCTTTCCAATTCCATCTTTGTTTTTTGCCAATAAGTTGTTGAAAGTGTTATGAGTTATTCTGAAATATTTATTGAATTTGACTTCATCATCCATAAGTTTTTTAAATAGAGTGATATATTCCTTTTCAGTATCATGTTTTGTCCAAGTCTTGACAACCCAAATACTTCTCCATTTCTTTCATCGACTTTTTGTCAAAATATTCTATGCTGAAGATAGTCAGCGTAGAATTCTTCGTCCTCCAAGCACAAGCATCTCTCCGTTTCCTCGGAAAGCCCTATTTGGTTCATGTGGTTTCTTAGCCGATAATGGCCAGTGTACATGCTAACTACAGCCTGTACCTGCTGTCGGTCAAGTTGAAGAAGTTGTCTAGTTCTCACTCCTGATGTTAGGCCGGGCAACTCTCTCCATTTGGCTACAAATTTATGTTTTGTCCACCTGAAGAAGGTTTCTTTAGCTGCACTGTAAGCTATTCCCAGTACTCGTTCTCGTCTTATGTAGGCAGTTACAGCCGCCTGCTTTGCAAGAGCATCATGTATCCATATCCTGTATGTCCAGGTATCCAGATCAGTGTAAGTTTATTTTCTCTACTTAAGGGCAACTTAATAGTGATCAATATTCCCAACACACCCATTTAAGTCGAACCATTGCCATATCTAACGTGCTAAATAACCGTACCTATGTACCTTGAACATCCTCAAAAATATATTTAACTACGTTCTTCAACCACACCGCATAGAAGAATATTCATATAATTATTAGTAATATACCTTCGAAAATTACTGCGCTTCTGCTTCAACAAAATCCTGAAGAATATACAGGACACAGCTTTAAAGGGTCCTCAACCACCATGCTGGCCGATTCAAGCGCTAATATTACAATTATTATAAAAAAGCATGGAATTTGGGAAGCTATTAGCGTGGCAGAAGGGTGCATAGAGGAATCAATGGAAAAAAAAACAAACATCAATAAAATCTTTAATCAAATCTAGTACCAATACCATTAACAATATTCGAAATGCTCATTCAAGTTCTTTGTTGAGAGATAATAATAAAACAATTTCAGCATCGGCAATAAATTTAAAAAATGCAAACCATTTTATTTTTATTGAAAAAATTGTAAGTGATACGTAATTATGTTCGTTAACAATCACGTTATTTGGTATCGTTTATATATTTTTTAATAAAATGTTTTTATATTATTATAATTTAATTTAATTTTTAATTGGGAAATATACAGCAGGCAAAGGTGTTGTTTTTCCGTACGTAAATTCATTATAGTATTTGCGTGTAGAAAAGTGCCACATCCCGCACGCACCAACGTGCGAAAAATAGCAACATTCCGCACGCTTGTCAAAAAAGATGCCTCTTAATAAAAGTTGCTGCATGAAAGGAAAGTAAGTTTGTGGTCTCTATAATTTTATTGAAATGTACAGCGAGCATGAAAATAAGATAAATATCCATAGTTCCAAAATATGAATTGCTGAGAAAAGCATTTTATGAAACATAAAATGTATTACTCTATACATTCCTTGCCTGTTATTTGTTGCGTATAATCCAACTGTATTTGATACTGATAATGAGAAAATTGTTTTGGATATTTTCTTACAAAGTTCAACCGTAATTTAAACGCCATGTTTTTTGGACTTTATTTGACCTGATTCAGAAAAGATTTTTATAATTATTTCTCTTTAAATTGCCGCGGATTTTCATCTTTTTTTTTCGTCATTATTCTCTCAAAAATTAGAGAAGCCAAAGTTAGATTTCTTTCATGTCCCATGTTCAAATAAAAAGGACCACTATTTGTTAATGAAATGTGTATTGTATTATTTTTTCAAACTTTTAATACTCTTTAGATGTTAACAAAAATAGGTAAATTATTTTACCTATTACCTGGAATTACCTGTCTTACATTTTGCGGTTTCTCTTTTGAATCCACGAGGCCCAATGCGGTCTTCTATAATAGCCACTGCAATTTCTGAATAGTGAATCATAATATAACCATATTCAAAGGCTCAGTTCGCTTCTGCTTTAGCTCTTAGTGCACAGCCTTTACAATTTGCCTAATTATTCACGTATAGCGAAATTCGTGAAAGGAACCAGGCAATATCGAATACGAACTTACTTATAATTTCTCTGTATATCGAATGAGAAGTAATTTAAACAGTTTCTTTTTGGGCGACCACTTAGCTGCTTTTAAAAATCAAAGTTCTACAAATTTCACTCGCTAAATCTCATATCAGATGTGAAGATATTTAACTGGATCTGATCAAAGAAGAGTCGAAATATAATTGGCAACTTGTAGAAATTAAAAATTCAAACGTATTGAAACTTTACTACAGTTACACTGTGGAAAGTAAATAAAGTGAGACGTTGGGAAATTATCTGGAGTTATCCTGAGGGAAATAGTCGTAAGTTGAATTTGAACAACACATAATGCACAATATGGCAAAGGAGCTTTCTTTCAATCTTTCGACGAAATGTGTGAATGTAAGATAAAAGAACACTTTTGATGAGATATGTGAAAAGCTGCATGTCATAATTTATAACGTAATATTATTCGACAAGCATAAGGGTGAGAAAATGGAATAATATTGCAAAAGTCTTATTGTGCATTAAGTTAGATATTTCTGAAACCCCAAAAAAATATCGCTATGTGTTGTATTGTCTATGTCCTTTTAAGCATCAGACGAATAATATAACATAAATAGGTTTAATATTCACTATAGGGTAAGCTGTTACAGGATTATTAATTATTCTGTGCGACAGCTCCTTGCCGCATTGCTATATTGTTCAAAGCTTCTATTGTGCTCATTGTTACAAATCCTAATATAGATGCTATGAGAATCCTTGTAAGAGTTAAGCTACTCTCGTTAGTGGCAATGACGTCTTCAATTATAAGCAATATTATCACTTCAATTGCTTAATATACATTAATTGTCGGATTTAATTTGATGATGACTATGTCTGGCTATAAATATTTGAAAAAAATACTTTAAAAATTATAGATATAGATCAAACTGGAAAAAGTTTGAAGGTAAATAAAGTAATCACTTTCGTGTTGATGTTACAACCTCTGAATTAAATTTCTTGACAGTTTTAGGTGTAAAAAAGCACTATTTTGTCCCCTTGTGATAAAGAAGTTTGGAAATAACCTTATACATAAGGTTAATAATGTAGTGTATATTTTGCTGTTTTATTTGATGGGCTTTGCCTATTTTGTAAATGATAAATGGGGTTGTGTGATATACTTGCTTTAACAAAATCAAAAAAAAAGTGGGTCCATCTTACAATATTGACCCTTTATGTGCTTGAAAATTCGACAATACTGTATTCTAAATTTTCACTTTTTGAATCTTTTATACAATAATAATTTAAACAGCTAAACCAAATTATATAAACTAGTAAAAGTTAAGTCCTTATTGACAAACAAAAGAAAACTGGACTTATTGTTGGCATAGCAGTACCATTGACGCATAATATCAGAAGCACCGAAGTAGAGAAAGTTACGAAGTACGAAAACTTGTCATTAGATCTGAAATATACCTTAAATGAAGAGTAAAGGCTTCATGTACGAAACATAATAAATGAAACGCCCTTTGTATTCCATGCAAAATTTTGCATGAAATACAAAGGGTTTTTCATTTATTATGAAATATATCTGGCAGTTGCCAGATATATTTCAACCTAGATGAAAATGGCGCTCACAGTAGTTTAGTAGATTAATTACAACACCAAAGATTCAAAGTTGTATACGTATAAGACGAAACATTAAAAGACAAAATCTTGAGGTAGAGTCGGGTAAAAGCATAACGGTTCCTAATGATGACTCAAATTTAAATGATAAACCAGAACCAATAATACAAGACAATTCCGATGACGAAGTTTCCCAAGAAATAGAAGAAAAGGCCTAGTATTTCTTAGTAGAAAAGTAACATTTGAAAAATGGAGCGTGTTTGTTGGTTAAGGTCCTAGGGGGAGTCGAAAAAGGACAGTGCATAGGCATGTCTCAATAATTCAGGAGATAACCGACAAAGAAGTGGAAATTATGGGCATGAAATCCATTAATGCCACGAAAAATAAATTTAAAGCAGTGAAAGATGATCAACTTATTATATATGACCCGGAAATTTTAGCAGCATGTTTCAGTCAGTCTCAAAAATCTTATGATGATTGAACTATTCAAGAACATCGCGAGATATGCGCAGAAATCTATACAAATTTTCCGCCCTACTATGATGTGATAATAAAGGTCTTATTTTTGGTATAAATACGTGACATATACATTACTGCCCTACCTATAGGGTGAATAAATATGCATCTATACAGTGTGGCACAAAAGTATGGAAACAGCCATTTTACTCGGAAGCCCCTATATCAAACGGCCTCAAATTTGGGATATAGGCATAAACAATGATTTTGTATTCATTAGTGATATTTGCGACGTTGTCAGATCTACCGTTTACGAGATATTGACATTTAGTTTCGATTTTCATATGGAACACCATGTATTTTATATTTTTTTTTCGGATTCCTCGATTAAGTTAGAGTATGTATTGATAAAAAAATAATGCTTTGAACTCATCTACGTTTCAGGAAAAAATATGAATATTTGTAAAGGTAGCGGCTACCTTTGTATACCTTAATAAAAGTCACCAGTAAATGTTAAATAAAAAACGTCAAAATGTCAGTGTCATGTGAATTTGCCAGATTTTTTACTAGTAATAAGAAGTAAAATGGCTCACTTAAATGAAAAGGAGCGGATCATAATTCTTATGATGCGAGATATGCAGATCGCGTGAGGTCATTTCAAGAGGTGGAAAATTTATTTAACGATGAATTCCCGGATCGCAACCCTATTGTAAAATCTACTGTTCAAAAAACCATCAAGAGGTTCGAAGAAAATGGTACTATTCAAGACAAAATAAAAACTGGTCTACCAAAAAGTGCAACAAATGAAACAAAAAGCTTATAAACATTACTGCTGTTCGTCGAAAGCCCACACACTTCAGTAAGAAATGTTGCACAATGCACAAGCAGTAGATGTTAGTTTGAGCTACACAAGTAGTAGATGTTAGTCATGCATCGATTGAAAGGATTTTAGATGCAAATAAATTCCATCCTTACAAAACTCATTTGGTCCAAGAACTTTCTGAAGAAGATTTTGATAGGAGAATGAATTCTTGCGATGTTATCATGAAGAAGTTTGATGAAAACCAACATTTTTCTAAGCACATTGTTTTTACGGATGAGGCCAACTTCATGCTAAATGGTGTGCTTAATAGGCATAACTGCAGCTACTAGTCTGATGAAAAGCCACATTGGATGAGAGAAGTAAGGATTCAACATGCTCAAAAAATAAATGTTTGGGCTGGATTGTTTGAAACACAAATTGCTGGGCCATTTTTATTGAGGAAATTTTTAGACCTGCTTCAAAATTTAATTATACCAGAAGTTCAAAATTTAGCTGGGCCGAATTTTGCTAACATTTGGATTCAACAAGATGGAGCGCTCCCTCATTATGGCAATGTAGTGGGGGAACACTTGGATAGGACGTTTCCCAATAAATGGATAGGTAGAAGAGGATCTAGTGAATGGCCGCCAAGGTCGCCCGATCTCTCGCCTTTGGATTACTTCTTCTGGGGCCACCTTAAAATGTAATTTATAAAACTAAACCTGAAAATCTTGTAGACTTATTAAGAGAGATTTTATGTATTTTATTATTTTTGTTACTGTATTTCTTAGCCTTTATTATTTTTCAGTATTATTTTGTAAGGGCGAAATCTATGTGCTTCTAAATTTTTTTCAATCGATACAGGACTAGCATCTATGGCTTATTCAACATTTCTTTCTGTAGCGTATGAGCATTAGATGAACATTTGCAATGTTTCTGAACTTTTTGCATCATTTGTTGCAGTTTTTGGTTTTTGCTAGACCAGTTCTTACTTTGCCTTCCATGAAATACAAAAATAGTAAAATCTCCTAAACTAATTTTAGAATTTTTGTATCATTTGTTGTCTTTTTGTGTGTTTGGATAAAAAAATGTTTATTTATTTTTTCTCAAAAAAAAATTTCTCCAGACAATAAAAAAAAATGTGGCAATAGGACACTACGAGAAAACACGACAGTGGCATTTTGACATTTTTTCTGTAACATTTACTGGTGAATTTTAGTAAGCTATACAAGGGTAGCCGCTACCTACTACAAAAATTCATCATTTTTTCCTGGGACGTAGATGAGTTCAAAGGATTATTTTTGTATCAATATATACTCTAAATTAATGGAGGAATCTGGAAAAAATATAAAATACATGGTGTTCCATATGAAAATCGAAGCTAAATGTCAATATCTAGTAAACGGTAGGTCTGACAACGTCGCAAATATCACTAATGAATGCAACATTATTGTTTATGCCTATATACCAAATTCGAAGCTGTTTGATACAGGGGCTTCCGCGTAAAATGACCGTTTTCATACTTTTGTGCCAAACTGTATATGATATGACCCAAATTAGTACTAAGTAAAGATACGTGGATTGCAACAGAATAGTATTTAATGGAATTTTCTCGCTGGAGTAATAATTTTACTCTATAGCATTTTATCGGAATATACTGCTAGCATATAACGCGCTTTTACCACCTAAAAGAACACATCACAATTTACACGTCAAATTCCTCCCTAAAACAAATCACGTTAAGCGTCTATGAAAATTGCTTTTTAAATTAAAATTCTAAAAATCGAAACTGTTCGACAGTTGTGCATAGAGCACTTTGCATAATGCGATAGAAGCTCGTATGAGTTAGTTTGCACTCTCAGATTTGGTTATTGAATATTTTCAAATTAAATATCCAGTTATAATTTTTCATAGTGGTTAGTAATATCACAAGTATATATTCTAGATATAATGCAAGTTGTCTGGCACGCAAAATAGGAGATTACCAATCAAATATTGGTCGAGTGTAATCGGAATCACATAACTGTTGACGGAATAATTCCGTCATTACCTTTCATTAAGGCATTTCAACAATTACGATAAAATGAATGATATAAGTAATGGACTTAAAGTTTGCAAGCACCGAAACGATTGACTAACATATTGGATTCATGTCTGGGGATAATGAGGATGAGTACAACGTGTAATATTGTCAACTAACATAAAATCATACAGTAGAAAGTTTGAACTTAACCATGAAACTCAATTATAAATTGTTGTTAATTAAAGTATAAACTGTTATGATTAACCTTGTTGACAATACAAAACAATACTCGAATTAGAGGTCAAAGTTTGGTATAAAAAGCTGTGCAGCAGCCCATACCGACAGACTTTGATCTCCAGTGCGAACTACCGAAAGGGAAAAGCCCCTCTGGCAGATCAAAGCT
>JAEQML010050837.1:0-46803 GCA_016904865.1 Pissodes strobi
TACTTATATTTATAGGTATGAGTATATTATGCGTACATGTAACATGTAACTGTAATAACCGCTTAACATGTCTAATTTTGGAATACGGATAATAAAATGATTATTTCAATATGAAATGAAAAATAACTTAAAATTTATCTTTTAAGAGAGTAATGTAAAATGTAATGAAATCATTAAAAACATTGAATACCTAAGTGGAATCGAAAAATCGATTTTTTCAATCCCAATCTAAAAAACTAACTTTGGTACTCATTCTTGAGTGGGTGATCTAACTCTTTCTAGTTAATGCACATTCACACCGCGAGCTATGGGACGCGATGCTAGGAAACCAATAAGAGCAAAGGAGAGAATTTTTGTTACATTAAGGTAACTGAAGCTAGAATAGATTTTTTTTTTCATTATCTGACATAATATAACTTTAATTTCTTTCGCCTTTTAAAGGCACTCTCTAAATCTGTAATAATTGGCACCCTCATTTTCCGACCACGGACAGATCAGATTTGATAAGTTACTCTACCGCGCATTTCAATCAAGTATAGGAACCCAATAGAGAACAACTGGAAAGGTTTCTCAATATCATTCAAGTCCTTAGAGATCATGGTCGAAACACGTGATAATGTTGGTCTTAAGAGGTCAGTGGAGCTGGTAAGCAAGGAATCAGTTGCTGCCTTCGAGGAAAACTGCCCTGAAGAAAACGAGGCAACAAAATAATAAAACAATCTGGTGGGACAAGCACCTGGACGCCCTTCTAGGTGAGGAGACAAAGCAATGTCATTTAAGGAGTCTTTAGAGCTCACGGTTGAAACGCGTGATGGTGTTGGCCTTAAGAGGTCAGTGGAGCTGGTAAGCAAGGAATCAGTTACTGCCTACGAGGAAAACTGCCCTGAAAAAAACAAGGCAGCAAAATAATAAAACAATCTGGTGGAACCTGGAAGCCCTTCGAGGCGAGGAGAATGCTATTTAACAAAGCAAAACTCACCCAGGACTGGACTAAAAACTCACGCAGTACAATAATAAAATCTAACAGGCAATCGTGGAAGAACCACTAGTGGAAGAACTTCTGTGAGGAGGTCTGAAACCCCACATGCTTCAGAATCCACAAGGTGCTAGCCAAAGGTGGCACTATGAATCACGTAGGTTTCTTGAAAAAGAACGACCACACCTACACAACAACATTCAAGGAAAGCTTGATGATGCCCACTCAAGCACACTTTCCGGCATCAGTAATTCTAAATGATTCGGTAGTAGAAGAAAGCACAAAAACCAAGCCAAAAAAATAAGCTGCTTTGGAATGGAGGCTAGCTACGAAAATATCGAGGCCAAATAGGATTAGGTGAGCTATCAGTAAATTAGAACCGTACAAATCCCCTGGAGTAGATTGAATATATCCTATCTTATCCCAAAAGGGGGCACGAAGCATGAAATTCCACACTTGCGTCATATATTCAAGGTATGTATAGCACTACGTAGTGAAGGGAAAATCGGATGATTTTTAGAATCGAATATCTTGCATTCGAATACTTTTGAGAATCGAATGATTATTCGAATACAAAGAATCGAATTATTTGGATTAGTCGCGATATCCCAAATGTTTCAATTAGCGATTCAACCTCTCGAGATTTCGAGTGACTTCGAAGCCTCGTTCTCGAATTCAAATTTGCAAATTGTCTGATTCTGGATTGTTTGATCTTGAGGTCTTCATTCTTGATACATTTAAGCATAAGAACGAAATCTTTTACAAAGTGCTCAAATACAAGCATTCACGATTCAAAAATAAAATATTGGTTAAAAGTTGTTTTGTTTAGATATTATGTAAAAGTTTATTAATGATTTACTAAAATCATCACTTTTTAATAATTTAAATTTGAATTGCCAAAACTCCTAATCTTCTGCATATTGCAAAAATATGTATGTCATACATACCTGCCGAGTAAGCAGTGCCGACTACGGCATTTAAAATTAATAATATGTTTACTACAGAAGAAAAATACTCAACAATTAAAAAACTACCACAGTAATTAAACTACTCTATTTTATACTTTTTATAGTATAACGTTTTCGATTATTGTTCACCATAATACAAAACAAAGCCCGCTATTATTTGTTGCTTAGAGGCAGACCAGCATAATCGAACTAGTTATATTTGACGCGAATTGTGCCGATTCATATTTCATTTCGATTCAACGAGCACTCGAGGGACGATTAATTCGTTGTTAGCGCATTCGAATGTTTTGTGGTATTCGAATTCTTCGTTGAGAATCGAATGCATTCGAATGCAAGCCAGAATCGAATACTTCGATTATTTGTATTCGAATAGTCCCTTCACTAGCACTACGACACATACCCATAATATGGCAGAAGGTGGAAGGAAGTCAGTTGCCTCCCTAAGATAAGATTATATCACCCAATAATTTTAATGTCATTCCTGCTTAAAATGATGGAAAAACTAACATAAGAGATGAGGCACTACAGGCAAGCTCGGGGATGTCCACAAGAAGGAGTGATATCGCCCTTACTATGGGCAATGAATGAATTGATAGTAAGCCTAACATCCAAAAGTTTCTATTGCTTAGGATACGCCGACGACCTTGCGATTATTGCAAAAGGCAGATTCGCAGGTGCGGTTATGAAGCTCACATATCTAGCTCCAAAAATTATCGACAGTGAATCCTCATAAAACTACCATAGTAAAATTCACCAAAAAAGAATACTGAGAGAACTAAGGGCAGCAGTACTCACTGGGGTAGAGATGCCATTTGCACATGAGGCATACTACTTATGAGTCGTCTTTGACCTTAAGCTAACATGGAAAACCAGGAATCAACACCTACAAAAAACTACAAAAAAGCATAGTAGCCTTCTTTCCGTGTAGAAGGATGCGCGGAAGAATCTGGGGGATACAACCAAAAATGACCACATGGCTTTATGCCAGAGTCATTAGGCTCCTGTTGCATATAGGTCGGTGGCTTGGTGGCCAAAGACACAACATGCTGGAAGGGTACGTCGGCTCAGTGTCATCCAAAGTCAAACTTGCTTGAGTGCCACTGGTGGCATAAGGACTATTCCAACAGCCGCATTAGAGATCTTGTTTAACCTGCCACCACTTCACATATATATTCAGGGCAAAGCTAGATCAGTCGCGTACAGACTACACCCAAGACTACAACAACAGAGTTGGAAAGCAACCTCCTGGGTTGCTGCCATACTTCACAAATATAGCATTGATAAAACTTTCAGAATAAATTTTACGGACAGAGATGCATTGAAGGAAGACCTTCTATTAATGCAGACATAGTTGTCTATTATACATGCCGGTATATACGTCGGTATATACGGAGTCAAGCCAAAGACGAGAATATCACTGAGCTTAGGCAAATAAGCAACGATATTCCAAGCGGAAGTTGTCGCAATACATCACTCTGCGAATAAGTTGACAAGAGTTTACAAGTAAAATCTTTGCAATCTACACTGATAGCCAAGCGGCAATAAAAGAAGTTAACTCAATGCAATGTAGCTCAAAACTGATCTGAGACTGCATAGAAACCTTAAAAGAGCTGGGCAGTCGAAACAGATTGACCTTAGCCTAGGTACCAGCACATACAAGGTACAAAGGCAACGAAGAAGCCGACTTATTAGCCCGATCAGGAGCCATAAACGACGAGAACCCTTACAACAGCAAAACTTATACAAAAAGCTAGTGTCAAATTATGGATGCAAACGGGATCTCAAAAATGGTGGAGGAAACGGCAGTACGTATACAAGTATGTAAACATTTGTAGGAAGAGCTAAGCGAATTCTGCAATTTACGTTAGTGTCTTAAAAACCCCATTAACACAAATACCATACAACATTTTTTCTACAAACAACATTAAAAGGTAATAACACAGATAAAAATAAAATTTGTACTGAATTGGAAACAGATAGTTTTAAACCCAGAGGCGTAGTTATAGAACTGTAGGGATCTGCGAAGCGTGGGAGCCTTAAGCCTAGTTCTCAGAGCTTCGACTGTCGCCGGCGACAATCCCCACTCTTTGCCTTTTCAATGTCGAGCGACAGCTGTCACGTCACGATGATCTCAACCATCTGTCATTTTACACAATATCTCCAATGAAAATTAAGTGAAGTTGATTCAAACCAACTACAGCGACAACAAACCGGCGACACTGTGGAGGGGGGTAGGGGTTCTGACGTTCCTTGTCTCCTATTGGCCAGAGAGAGTGTAGCTGGCGACAGTCGAAGCTCTGAGAACTAGGCTTTAGAGGGACCAAAAACAAACCGTACCTGATAATCTATCTTTTGCACTAATGGGAAGGTCGTCGGCGTAACTTAAACAATGGAAACTTTTTAGAATTGCCCAGGGTTTTAAGCAGGAACGACATTAAACTTATTGAGTGGTATGATTTAGGCGTCTTGGTAGGTGAGATAAATAACTTTCACCTTCTGCCATATTAACGGTATGTGTCGTAGTGCTTTACATGCCTTAAATATATGACCAGGTGTGGAATTATCGCTTCCTGTCACTTTTGGAGTAAGATGGGATATATTTCGTCTACTCCAGGGATTGCATAAAAGGCGTCATGATTTCCAAAGGATCTTTTAATACAGTTTTTGGTGTAGATTCTCAAGTAATTGGCTTTTCTAAAAAAAAAAATACTTATGTACATATGTAAGTGTTGCCATGTTTTTTCAATAAAGCTACTTGATTCACAGTACCACAGTTTACCGTCAGTACGGTATAAACTGTGACAGTACTTTCTTTGGCTAGCATTTTGTGGATTTCAGTAACCTCCTCACAGAACTTCTTTTACGTTTATTGGCTTAGTTGTTTACGGGAAATTTGAAATATTTTGTCAGTTTCTTAAAACGCTTGTTAATTTTAAGTTATGTGTTTCCTAGGAGAGACAAAATATTATTTCGCATTTTGAAGAAACGAATTATGAGTTTGTTTTTACGTTAATTTTTTGTATTTTTTTAGAGTAAGATTTTGGCTACTGGCCAATGGGTAGACGGGGTACCATTTCCGTTTTTCGCCGTGTTATAAGCATTATGTAGATGTGGCAACTAAGGAAGACTGTTAGTAGAGTTTTGATTTTGGGAACTAGCGGTCGCGTATTCGGGTAATATCCTTTACTAGCCTAAACCAAGTTTATTTACTTCTAAATAGCCTTAAATTTAAGGCTTTTAGATTAATAAATCAGTTGATTCTTTTAGCCGACGCCTATTCAAGAGATTGTTCCTCTTTTCAATTTACATGTCGCTACTTATTTTATCCTACAATGTCATAGAAAAAAATAACCACGATTGGAGAAAATACGCACGGGGGCGATTGTCCCCCTTATGATATTTGGATAAGGAACATTTCTTCAAAAACAACGATGACGATCTACGACATTCCAGGCATATTAAGAATAGCATTGCCATTTTCACTCACCCAAACATATATACAGGCTAGATTTGGATGTACCGGTATGCCATCGCCATTCAACAGAGATATTTTTATAAAATTAGATTTTGCGCCATCATCAATTACAGATATACCAATGCCTTACCCAGATCTTAAGGAAGCCGATATTAGCAACAACAGTGGTTAAGTTGTATATTGGCAGTACTGCCACAATCAGTCACATTTTAACCCTCTACAGGCTCAGTTCAATTATGCACAATCATCTTTCAACATTCGGCAAACACTGCAACATGCACCATCGACAAGCAGAGATCAACCATCCACAAACAGGGATCAACTATCATCAGTTATCTTGTTATCTATAGATGCATCTATAGATCTAAGTCAACCAACGCAAGTGTATTAAATTTCTGATCAAATCAAACAGAAAGCAGACGAAATTACCTCCAGCCTGAAAGCGTCCGTGCTTTTCTTAAGATCCACCCAGGAAAGAGAAGGGGAAAAAATAAGAAAAGAAACTTCACCATCTATACAGATACGCCAGAAAAAGAAAGAATTAAGATCGAGTATGAAGAAAAACAAAAGGAGACGGTTAAGAAAATCTTTGGGTTAGAAACTAGGAGAATAACAGTCGACAATAGCAGCACCATCTAAATCAAGCGAGGAAAAAGAGTAATATTTTTAATCAAACCAGCAGATAAATGCTTTTGGCCCCATGTAGAATGTACAAAACATGACCTGTAATCTCGAGTCACGTGGGAAGAGTAGGTGTAATAAGGATGTAAACATCGATTTGCATTCGATGGAAACAATCGCGTATTTGAATAATACAATACATCTCTATTATATCCTCTCTTCTCACGTGGGAGCTGTTCCAGTGAGTTCAGAATTATGCCTCAGGAAGATTTGTGGGTGTGTGTGCCATGTCAATCTGAGTGATATTGTTTATGAAACAAGCTAAGTTTTTGTAAATGTTTGTATCAAAATATTTATTTATTGGTTGTGTTAGGTTTTATACGAACTTTTCCCTATTTTTGCCAAATAATAGATACTGTATTATTTCAGTTTTAAAGGGTTTGTGACTTTGTTTGAATATTATTTTATGTATTTTTTTTGCACCTAAACGTAATCACAAAAAGAAAAGGTATTTTTGCAACAACTGAAAAGTGTTACAAATATACTGGTACAATCGTCCCGAAGGTTGGGACGGTTTTACCACTTTGCACTATTCTGAATGATAGTGTTACTTTTACTTTTACTTTAGTCATCTATTTTTTAATAAATATCTATGTTAAGCTAAGTAAAGCCGTTTTTCTGTTTTTCTTAATGAAAATTATAATTGGCGCTATTCGAAGCAGGCTCTTCGTAAAAAAATACAGTTTCAAATCTTTGAGAAAAGAAATCTAACTAACATAATGTTCTAGGACATTACGGCAAACTAAATCTTAATATGGCATTATTTGGCTCAAGGACCTTAAAGCAATATCAACTCGCAAGTAAAAAAAGCTAAAACATTAACATTAACGTTCATATTTAACATCTTATACCTAGATGCAGCCCTGGCCCAATGGCGAGAGAAATGCAACGGAATGTGAATTCTAATGAGAAATAGGACAATGCACATTCTTGATGATCCGGAACCCCGATGATTAAGTCGTAATCGCCCATTTCGACATTGACTGTTCCTCGTTTTCACGATTCTTGGCTCTTCTGTCGACTTCACTCTTCACTCCATTGCGATCTTCGGAAGTCAGTCTTCATCGGCGGGGAACTCTGCTCCTGCTCTGGTCTCCTTATCAAATAGCAAATAAGTTGTTTTGGATATATTTCGTCTAGTATTGTATTTTCCTTTGCCCTATATTTCGCATTTCTTCGTTTGTTAGTCTATTCCCATTGGTTCTTCATTTCAATGATTTCCTGTAGAGGTAATTCAATTCTATTTCTGTAGTATAAGGTGTAGTTTCGTTCATTTATATCAGCCTCTATCTGCAGCTGGCTTCCCAGTTTCATTAAGAACCGATCTCTGCACATTGCAGTTGATGGACGCAACTGAGACACACTCACCATAAACGCGGGCGTGCCTCAGGGCGCAATATTTTCACCAACTCTGTTCCTCATCTATATTAATGACCTACTGACCGAAACGAATAATCCTGTTTCCAGTTTTGCAGATGACAGTACCCTTGTCTCCCAATTTAGATCAGAAAAACCTTTACCAGTGACTGAGACTTATCACCGCAGACAGGAGCAGATAACAGAAAATAATCAAGACCGGGAGAAAGTTCAAACCTGGAGAGACAGAAATTTGGTCCAGTGCGTTGCAGAAAAAACCCAAGCAGCCACGTTCACCAATAGGGCCAATACGGCGGGCCCTGACAGTATTATGGCAGGATCGACCCTTCCTTCATCCTCGTCAATCGGACTACTGGGTGTCTCGATCAACAGCAATATGTTCTGTCATGACCACGTTGCTAACATATATAGCAAGATCAGCCTCACAGAAGCTTGGTGCGCTATTTCGCAACAAAAAGCTATATACATCGCAGCAGTTGCTCTTGCTCTACAAAGCCCAAATAAGACCGTGCTTAGAATATTGCTCACACATCTGGGGTGCTGCACTAAAGCATACCTTAAAGCTGCTGGTTTCCATTCAGAAGAGAGCTGTGCGTCTCATCGGCGACCCGGAGTTGACCCGGAATCTGGATAGCTTGGAACACCACAGGCATGTGGCCGAGATGTCCCTGTTTTACAGATACCTTCACAGCAGATGTTTCCAGGATTTGGCCCTCCTCATCCTGCCCTGGCAACCCTGTCAGGCAGTCACGACAGGCGGCAAGAGCGCACCAGTTCGTCGTACAACTGGACACACCTAGAGCATCGCTTTACAAGAACTCCTTTGTCTGGCGCACTGCATCACTGTGGAACTCACTCCCAGGACATCTGTTTCCCCTAATTACAACCTACAACTATTCAAGAACCGTGTGAATCAACATCTTCGCACACACGCCGCTCGTCCAGCGCCATAGGATCTCCCTTTAGTGTGTGTGCCACTGCTATAAAAAATAACTAATATAAATTGCCTTTAAAATTAAAGGCAGCAAATTAAAGCAACTATACCAAACACTCTAAAAACATCCCGTCGGACGTGCCCAAGCTCTAAAAAATGCTCACATGTAGCTAAATAACTTGCTAATTTCTAAAGTGAAATATACAGAAGCAGAGAGTAACAGCTACAGCTGCAGGCTACTTTGTAAAAAAATAGCTCGAATAAAGCTATTAGCTACTAAAAAAGTTGCTCAGTTAGTAGCTTAATTACAAGTGCTTTCTTGGCAGTTAGCTATTGCCTAGCCCTGTCTCTAAACATAATCTTGAAGTCTACCATAGGCCCCAGCAATTGTCTGATGAAAAAACCCAAAAAAATTGCAACTTAGGATGGCTCATTTTATTGCACCAATACTTCGAAAACCCTGGTATATATCTAATTAGTGATATTTTGCTTATGAGAAAACCAGTCCCGATTTAAAAAAAAATCCATTCCATTTACCTGTTTACATTTACCGAGCTCCCCCTCCAAATGTGCGACTTTATTCCAATTTACATATTTGGATATATCATAGAAAATAGCCTTTGGCGGTTCTATGTGGGTGTTTATACCTGGCTATTATGATGGCGGCTTTATGCATTTGATCTTGGGCATGTAGGTAATTGGCGTTAGTCATTCGCTGGGAGATTATCTAAGACAGATGAAAATCAAATGGCAATCAAATATTCGATTGATGCAAATGCATCACTTAAAGATTAATAATTAATTAATAATAATCCGATACACTTTATATCTTTACATGTTTGGCTTCATTTTGATTTTGGCATTTGTTAGGGGATAAAGATATAACACGGTATCTTTCAATTTATCAATTAAGGTATACTATTATTCAAGTTCCATAAGTTGTTGAAAACATTCTCAGATTTTAAAGCAAATTTGGTATACCCATGCAGGATATATTTTCAGGTGACTTAATCTTCGAAAATTTAAGGCTTTTGAAAGGCTTAACCAGATATTAAATATGGGAGACAAATATGTCTCTAGATTGTTTTCTATATTGGAGGACGATTTAAAACTCCAATTAAATTGGAAAATAAAATTTTTCAGATGCTATATTTTTATAGTTAAAATAATGAAACAACCTTTAGTCATACTATTATAAATAATTAGCATTTAATAGGTATGCAAAGGGGGAAAACGAAAGATGCCATAAATTATAGAATTCTTGCAACCCTCTTAATTTCAGTGTAAAATTGAAAATGTCCAATTTTCGGGCACACCTCGTATCTCAGTTAGGGTTAGTTGGTGTTATCAAAAAGGTCAAAACAAGGTTGTGTTTTTTTACAAATGGGATATGTAATTCTATGTTTTAGTAATTAATATATTTAGTTTATTTTCAACTTTTCAAAAATATACAATACTCTATAGGTATTGCCATTTCTAAATAAAATATCTTTGGACTTTGGATACAAGGCAAAATAGATAAATATATTAATGAATCGAAGACAAATTATTGTTGATGAGGTACTTCAAGTTTGAGGCAAGTTGCCCTGATCTTCGTATGCAGGGTGACAATTCGAAAATTTACAGTGGCTATATTTTCTACATTAAAGAAGATTGAGACCATGCACCCTCACCCATCCGTGAAAATTCTTAAATGGCACTACCCCGCTTGTGATACCTCTCTGGAAAGCTTATCAAAAATGCTTTTCAGCGATACCAAAATTTATGAAATTTAATTACGAAATGTTGGCAAAATTTTGAGAAAATATTTCAAAATTGGCTTTTGCAGAATTTGGCAGAAACATTAAAAAATAATCGTAAATGATGTAAAAGGATCCCAAACTTAATTAATTAAAACACTATTGTAGTGCTAAAATTCACTATTTTTTGCAATAACGCAAATATTTGTTTTTTGCCTTTTTTTTTGTAAAATTTGCACTAACCCAAACTATTTAAAATTTAACGTGCTTGCTATTGTTATTACGTGCGTATGTGTTTTTCGAAAATGGTGTATTCTATGGACGAACAAGAAGAAATGATTTTCCTTTATGGTGCTCAGGATATGTGCTTTGAGAACTATCATTACTTTTAATAAAATGTATCCTGACAAAAACCAAAGCCACTTCTACAGTTTGGATTTCAAATTTGAAGAAGGATCTGTTGGTACCTAGAGCTTTGGATGAGGATAAGCAGATTAAGCTTATTGGCAAAGTTTCTATAAATGCAAAGGTGTCAATGCTCCATTTAGCATGCAGAAATTCTGTTAGGAAAGTAATAAACATGCATAAATTTCACTCTTATAAAATGAAACTTTTGCAAGAACTTGGTAACGATGATCCAGACAGAAGAATTCAGCTTTGAGAAACGATAGGGAGAATTACAGCAACATCCAAATTTATAAAAAAATATTTGCTACAGTGATGAGTCTTCTTTTTTCCTAAATGGTTATTCGAACTGTCGCTACTGGGGGTCAATTCTTGAAGTCGTGTGGAAGTTTTCACTAAGTGAAATGACGTTATTTACACGTGAAACTCGTGAAATTGGCAATTCTCTATTCTTCAACATTCTCATAAGAATATTTTCTCACAAAAGTCGTTGGAGTCGTTATACCTGCTTATTTGCTGATGAAAGAGGTTTTGTATGCTCTTTGCTTGTGAAATATTGATGTTAGGTTCATTATTCTAGTTTTTGTGTAAAAATGGATAATTATTTTATGCCAATAACTGTAATTAACAACATTATTCAGGCGGAAAATCAAATAGTCGTTGGTCTAAATGTTTTTCCGACTAAACCCCTTTGACGTATTGTTAGAATATACGTTTATACAAGAATTCCGACTAAGCAAGAACTTAGCTAGATAAGTAATAAATATGTTAAACCCTTTTCTCGAGCCACCAACAAGGAATTCTGCGATCAGTGTTCTGCGATTACTGTCCATTTTTCTTTGGCAATTTCAAAGCTAAAGGTTTGGAAATATTTCCTTTCCTTAATTATCCCTTATTTTCCAAAAAGTAATTATTAGATATAGCCCCATCATAAAAATTCATATTTTTTACATTTCTAGGGATTCTACTGATTCTAATGCATTAAAGAACGAAATCTTAGAGGAAATACATCGGCGGAAACAAGATTTTATGCATATTTCTTGTAATTTAGATTAGTTATCGTAATGGTGCTGTATCCAATAATTAGCCCGGGGTAGGGCCGTAGCCAGGGGTACGCCCGGGCTGCGCCTGCCCTGGCAAATCATTTGCCTGCCCAAGACCATTCAGTGGAAAACGAAAAAAATCGAGAGTAATTGCAACTACGCGCCACGTTGTTGTCTTGTGGCAGTAGATTTGACAAGTTCATTATTTCATTATCCAGCAGTGATGCCAGATCTACCGTTTTTACGATAGATCTACTGTTTTCACACTGTAGCTACTGTTCTACCGCAGAGACTCGTAATTCTACCCGAGTATCGGTCTTTATACTCGGATTCTACCGCAAAATCGAAAACAAAGTAATCATATGAGATCTCTGCAAAACTAAAAATAAAGTAAACAAAATAATCAATGGACAATCGATAAAACTATGAACACGCTTCGGCTCATCATCTTTATGCAGATGTGCAAACGACTTATTTCGGATTTCGGGAATTCCCAGAAGCGACCAGCTGCAATTGCGGTTAGTGTTTGCGTAGTATTTCCCTAAACAATGACCTTTTATATCATATTTATCCATCGCTTTGTGTCGTGTGGCGTATCTTGTCTGTAGTTTTTGAATATTTTGAATGTATATGAATGAGGTGAGTAAATTCATACGTAATATCAACATTTTAAATATCGAAATGTATGTTTTCAATTATTAGTTTTGTAGAATCTTATTTAGCTGATGACCCTATAGTAAGGCAAAAAAGAAAATATGCTCACAAATTTAAAACAGAATGGGAATAAGATTCAGAATTTAAAAATTGGCTAGCTCCTGACAAAGCAGATATTGAGAGTTAGTGCAAAATCTGCCATACAATTATAGCTTGTAAAACGTCAATAATTTAAAGTGCTTATCTTTTCATTTTACAAAATATTCTTAATTTTGAAAATTGTGCTGGTTTTTCCTTTAACTAAATAACAAAATTATTTAAAATCTTGTTTCAGTGTGAACTGTGGACACGCGCCAAAAAGAAAATTATGACATCATATTATGACTGCTACCGTTTTCAATCCTAAATCTAGTGTTTCCTATGCGTTTAGATCTGGCAGCACTGTTATCCAGTAGCCTTGTGCTATTGATACTTTTTCAAGTATCGAGTACTTAGATACTAGCACTTTCTCTTTGAATATCAGATACTTAGTAATCATGAGCTTCGTAATAGATATGTGTAGCGGACTCGATTTAATGATTTAAGTCTGAGAGACAATATGAAACACAGTAAATACATTTTGCCCATAAATATTTGTATTTGTTATTAAATATATACACACAATTTTGTACTTGCTAGAAATATAATGTGTTTTGGTGGACATAGTTTTAACAAAAAAGTAAATCTAAAAACGCTTATAGAAAACTAAAATTTTAAAATTTAACACATGCTCACACACATCCCTCACCGTATTTTGGAATAACTACTTAGTTTATTATGGAACAACTTCACTTATCCACAAAATTCTCGATAAAACTAACGCTTAACTAATTTTAATTAAAAGAAAGGCGCCAGCATCGTCACTCAAGCGGTGGAAATCACAAACCAAAGGGAGACCGACAAGTGGACGCAATAAGAATGTGCTCTAATCGGCCATTCCAGTCTGCACCGAAAACAGCCGTTGCCATATTCATTCCTGCGTTTTCTAATTATTAGTCTGCTTTCCTGTTGTTCAATAGGGTATTAATTTATTAATTTGTATGGTATGTCAAAGAAAGGAATTTAATTTCGAACTTAAAATGTGGGAACCACTATTATAATAGGGATACTAATAAGAAATATTTTTTGTGATGTTTTGTGTTTTATTCTGTTTTCCTTGTTTAGTTTATTCCACAAAAAGTAAATGAGTATGTCGAGTTGTTAAAGAAAGTACTAGTTACTTAATACTAATTTTTATTTATGTAAATTAATCTATTGCCGGTTAGTTTTGTTTAAACATAAATGTAAAATGAGAAATTCAAACGTTGATAAGTACTAACATAGTTTATCCATGATGTATATTTTTTAAATTAAATAAACTATGTGTATGATGTGTGCGCCTGTCCAAAAGATCATTCTGCCTACCCTAAATATTATTTCTGCCTACGGCCCTGCCCCGGGAAAACAATTGAATATATCCCCATCAAAGAAATTCCCGATTTTTACATTTCTAAGAAAAGTAAAAAAAAATAAATTGGCGGAAACAAGATTTTTTTGCATATTTTTTTATAATTCTGGTTAATTTGTTTAAAAACCAACGGAACTACTAAAAGCGCGTTGAAGCGCGCTTTTTATTTAGTAGTTTTTATAGCTTGGGTTAGTTTTGATTAGATTGATTAGGTTAGTTTTGGTTAGCTTGAGTTAGTGTTACCTAGTTCGGGTGGGTGTTGGCTGGCTTGGGTTAGTTTCGTCTGGTAAGTGAGAGACGAGCGCAAAACGCAGGTTTTAAGCTTCGCATAGCTTCAGCATAGTGGGCACCCTCAAGTTATTTTGGTGGGGGATAGGTCAGATAATTGATTCAAATTAAATTCAGTCTATTTATTATTCACTAAAATATGATTTATGTTACAGATTGATGAATACCGATTCGAATCATGTTGGCTTTCACATGTAAATTTCGTCATGAGAAACTTATTCCATGAGCACATTTTCAGATGAAATCAAGAACTGGCCTCGTAAGTCCACTTCTTTTTAAATAGAGGCACACTCAGTAGCTCCAACAAGTCAATCTTTAGGCCGGAATACTGGGAGACAATGTCATAGGTCCTTTTATTATTGAAAGAAATTTAACCGGCCAAGTTTCTGCTGAAATGTTTAACCAAACTATAGAGCCCTCTGTTGTTCATGAACTTGAAAACCAAAGAGACTTTCCAAGGCAATCTGAATTTGAACGAAAATCTTCTACACTTCCCCATGATGGTGCACCTGCTGTGGTGAGAGAGTGTTGGATTCAAATTATCCAAACTAGTCAATTGGCAGAAAAGGTACCATTGAGTGGCCGCCAAGATCACCTGACCTTACCCTTAGGGACTTCTTTTATGGGATGACGTTAAATCACTAGTTTACAAAACCCAGCCGGTCTCCCTGAAAGAATTGCGTCAGTCCAAGAGATATTTTTCAGAAAGTTAGTGAGGAATTTGAAAATCGACTTTATTTCTGTTTAGAACAAAATGAAAAAATATTAAAAAAATAGCAAAAAGAAGTATTTGCGTTATTGCAGCAGAGAGTTTTAGCACTTTCATAGTGTTTTAATTTAGGGTTGAAATCATTTACGTTTATTTTCTAATTTTTCCTGTCAATCTTGCAAAAGACAGTTATAAAACGTTCTCTGAAAATTTTGCTAGCATTTCATACTTATGTCTCATTAATTTTGGTATCGCTGTAAGACATTTTTATAAACATTCCAGAGAGGTATCACAAGTGTACCCCAAACAAAACTCCCTGAGTGCTAATATCGGAAAAATGCATGCAACTTGCAGACTACCTTCAAGGTTTACATTTCAGAATAGTATGTGGTTAATTTTGAAATTTAAAAAAATTGGCTTTAGTTCTTCATGTTTGCATCGTAATAAAAATATTCTTCTGTTTTTTTGATTGATTACTTTCCTTGAATTTTTATTGTACTCTTTAATGTTAGTTACTAGGTGTTCTCCGTACATATTTTGTAGAAACCGGAAATTTAGCATTTCTTCCCCCATGCCCATGCTTCATATATTTTTTCAGTGTATGAATTCTTGGATCCTTTTAATATATTTTTTCTTTTTATTTCTTAGTGTGAGATCCTTGTTAAAATTGAAATATATTATTTCATTCAAAACATAGTATAATATGGACTACTTGACATAACGTTTCGACAACAATTTGCCTTTCTCAAATGTAACGAAAAATTAAAATCTATTGCTTTGAATTTAAGGATGTCATATCCCTATATATACTAACGTAGCCTCTAAAATTATAAGAAAGAAATGGATAGAAATTAGAAAATACACAGATATACCATTAGAGGAATTTATCAGTGCAACTGAACTTGTTTTAAATTCCACTTATTTCTACTACGAAAATAATATCTATAAACAGGTGGAGGGTTGCGCCATGGGGTCGTCCATTTCAAGCGTAATTGCGCAACTGGTAATGGAAGACCTCGAATCCACGGTAATTGGAAAACTTAACTTCCAAGTGCCTTTTTTACCGGTTTGTGGATGATTGCATAACCGCAGTCCCCAAACACCAATTAAATAATATTTTAATAAATTTTAATGCATACCACAAAAAATAACAATTTACCAGTGAAATAGAAAAAAACAATAAAATTAGTTTTTTGGACATAACGATACATCAGAATAACAACAACATAGAAACGGAATGGTATACAAAAGAAACCTGGTCTGCCAGATATTTGAATTTTAATTCACATCACTGGCTTTCCCAAAAAAAATCTGTTATTATAGGCCTAGCAGACCGCGCAATTATACTTTCAGACGGCAAATTCAGGAACGACGCACTACTAATTAATGACTACCCTATAAAACTAATAAACACGATATTCCAACAACGAATGCATACATTTTATAACTCGACAAATAAAAACTCACAAATTGAGAAAGTTAACAACAAAAAATACATTGCGCTACCATTTATAAATGGATTATCTCAACCATTGCACAAACTTATTAGCAAATATAACATAAATACCAGCCAAAAGGCACAAAATTTGTTGGCAAGTAATTTCTGAAAACTAAATACAAAAACTCCATAAAACAAAAGAAGCATTCCTTGCAACGAATGTAACGGGGTCTATATAGGACAAACCAGCCAATATCTGGAGAGTAGATTGAAAAGTCATAGGTACGATAAAAAAAATGCAAAGGCGCTCACCCGACATGAAGCTTAAAAAAATCATTCATTTAATTATAATAACACCAAAATAATCACCTCTGAAAACAATTTAAAAAACAGAGAAATGAAATGAAATAATAAAACGAAACCTGGATAAAGAGAAGAAAAAATTTCCTATAACTAAAATATGCATTCAAATTAATACCAATCAGAAATGCAGTGAATTAATACAAACGCTGAAACCAGAAAACTCATTGGAGCAAAATAAAAATACAGAGACGCAAGAAGCTAAATAAAGAGAGCATTGATGATATGGTGTCAATACCAAGAAAGTTTTGGAACTAAGAAAAAGAAAATTAGGTATTTTGTTGCCAAACCGATTGAAAAGCGAGAAGATAGTTTTGTGATATCTTTTATGTGGTCATCAAAATAAATAAAATATATATTTTTTCGGCCAGGGAAAAAAGATTATGCCACAATTGATTAAGAACAAATGTATGGTTGTTAAAACTGGAATTGAGCAAAGAAGAGGTGGTATGCTTTTTAAGATGAACGTGAAATCGGCGATATTTGGAATTTCATATACAGATTAATTAGGAAGTTTTAGTTTCATATTAGGTATTTGTAATTATGTTTCTTATATTCAAGAATTCGAACATTTGTTTAAAAAAAAGTGTTAATAAATGGGAAAGTTTTTCTATTTGTTTTATTTAATAATAAATAAAAACCTATTATTCTTACACACCTATTATAAGTATCTAAGTACCTAGGTCAACAAATTGAGAATGGCTAAAATGAAGAAACTTTAAAACTAGAAAAAGCACAGAGCGGCTACATTAGGTAACTTTAAAAAACATCAACATCCTTGAGCCTGGGCCGAAGTGGCTCTATAACAATTCAAACCAAATTTAATCATTTGTGGAGCCAAAGGCAATTTAAAAAACGAATTAGGCACAAAGTGGTGGCGGTGAAGTTGGTATATTTTTAATTTTTTTGGAATATTAAACTATTATCAGTAAAATATCATTAACATTATTAATCATGATATATTCTATATATTATAACAATATTCTAAAAATTAAAGCAAAACGAAATGATAATATAATTTTTGTCACTTTGTGAATTTAAACATGTCCATAAGGTAGCCAGAAATAGGGCTTCTAGCCTATCGATGTGTTTCGTAATTCTGGTTAATTTGACACAGAAAAATTGTTTGTTTTAAAAATGCATTTTTAAAACAATCAAGCCAGTTTCCCTGTAGGTTATTCATGGTGGAATAATGTAAAGTCTTCATCGGGATAGATCGTATATGTTGACCTATTTTCGTAAAATCTGCAAGAAGTAGGGTGGTGGCTATATTTCCTACACTAAAGAATGTTACTTAGAAAATATATCCATCTAAGTTTTCAAATTGTCACAATCACAATGTATATTTGTTAGTTTGAAGCAACAACAACGGCAGAACTGATTATCAATGGGCAAAATAGTACTTCAGCCATATTTCGCCCTTCGCGCTGGTGGAAATCATGAAAGCGTAGCAATATTCTAACCGGGAGGATTAATTTTGGAACTGACCACTTCCAAAATTAATCCTTCCTGTTCCTGTTCGAAAATAAGCTAGAGCTATTTAGATTTTTAAGAGTTGTGCCAATTAGAAGTTTTATAGATATTTTGCTATTAGAACCTTATTTTGCAAACTACAAATTTCAAATGATTCCAAAAGAATATCATCTGAGATTACAGTAGAGAGAGGTTGGCGGCTCTTTTTCGGCTCAGTTCCGTGGAAGAAGATATTGATTTGTTATATGCTATTTTTAAAATATGTTGGTTAATAATTACGCTGCATAACATAACATTTTTTTTGGAAACGAATTTCACATTTGTAGTTCATAATAGGTTCACAATAGGTTAGGAATTTAGAGACAAATAGACCACCAGTGAGGTTAGTATGCCTGGAATTGATCATAATTTTGCGGAAACGGATGACCGTTCGAGGTGCTGAAGTGACAATGAATTCTGCGATGGGCTAGTGATGAAATTTATCTCGTAATATTGGCGCCATTGTAATCCGAACATTATAAATACCGTGATGAAAAACGGATATATTAAGAAATAACTTATAACCTGAATAAGTTTCAGGCTTAATTTTATAATTTCAACCATATGTTTTCATTCAAGCATCCGTCACCTATGGTGACGTCACGCGTGGGCGCCATCTCCAAAGAGCTCGCCCATGCATCAGGTTCAGCGGCAGCACCTCGACGCCTTCATATAGATATTTATTTGTAAGTATTCAATACAACAGTGGCGTAAGTGATACGCATTTTTAGTGATAATAAGGAAAACAATTCCTGCAAATTTGCAAAGCAGTAAATAATGAACTTCGGCGCCTGCAGCTAAAAAAACTATTAAGCATTCAGTATTGAAGGCATGAAGGCTAACTTTCTTCGGGGAGGAAGAGGTCTATTAATTTTGACAACAATAACATTTTATACTTTGGTTAGTCAAAACACTCAAAACGTAAATATTTAGTAATAAATAATGAAGCAGAATATGCTAAAGACTGGGTAAGCTAAGGGTCCAGCATTTTTAAACGCAGGTTTAACCTTAATAATTATTATAAGTTTGTTAAAAAAAAATCTCAAACTCGACTTGACTGTGGATAGAATTGGAATAATAGGTGCCTCAAATTACACACTTGTCTCTACATTAACATTCGCTTTGACAGTAAATGTTGAAGATGTGTGGATTAGTGGATTCTGTTTGTCACCACGTGTCGAAACCCTTGGCGATGGCGGAGAAAAGTGCTAATCAATGCATTCACAATTTTTAAAGATTTTTTGTACTTTTTAGGAAAAATGTCACAGTAATCAAAGGCTCTTGTTAACGTTTTATAATTTATAGACGTTGATCTTTTTTCTGCTAATAAAAGTAAAGTATGAATATATATGTTGATTGTAGGAAAACCGATTAAAAAATAGTCTTACAAAAACAGTTCAGTACGGACAAGAATAAGATATATTTTGTATGTATTAATGCAATGAAACAGAGCACGAGTTTTTCGATTTTTGTTACAGAATAATATATTTTAGTTATTTTTTTAATTAGTATCTCTATTATATATGTTGCGTATGCTAATTTCAGTTTATTAACTAGAATATTGAGTTATCTTGTTGGTTTTATATTGTTTGTTCCACTAAATATGTATTTAGCTTTTCCGAAAAAAAAGAAGAAAACCAGTGGGTTAAAACACTAGCTTCATCAAAAGTGGTCAAAAAAAAATTAAATCAGTCCCAAATTAACTAGATTTTTGAAACTTACAATATTGATTTCATGGTATTTTTAGAACATATAAACGAAGGATAGCTCAATGATGGCCGTAAAACTTCGAGCATGTCGAATTATTTACACTATTCTGTAATTTGCTCCATTTAAAATAAACCTAGAAATAAACCCGATCCTATATTAGTTCTGAAAATTTAGAACATTTCAGATAAGTTATTTTCTACACCCTATTATATTGATTGTAAATCACCTATTGGAGTGGTGCATTATGTATAACACTGCATTATTTGGCAATCTATCTGTATATTATAATGCATATTGGCATGTTTACTTATACACTTTATATATGCTAATTCTGATTTTGTAATAAAATTTGTATAAAATCACGATTATCAATAAAAACTGCCAAAACCCTTCGATTTAAGACAAATTCGCAACAGAAATAAGAAAATTAACACTTTACTTTCTAGGTAGAGTAAGGTCGAACAAATCAAATCAAAACATGCTTTATTGTTATTAACAGCATGTGTGTAAACAAAGCAAATAAACAAAGATCATACAAAATAGTAAGCGTAGTAATAATTAAATTTCGAATAAAACACTTAACTAGTACTTAATAAAATCAAGCAGTAAAAATACAATTACACAAAATAAAGTAAAATAACAAAAACAATTGAATATATAAAAAACATAGAGATTAAAAAAGGACTTGTTAAAAAAAACATACATCTAGTCATAAAAGTAATAAATCCTATAGTCAAATATTAAAACTTAAAAGCAAACATCATTTAAAGACTAACATTCCACAACCATGACAGCAACAACAAAAAAAAACTTTACATTCATACTTAGAAACAAGATTATGTATTCAAAACCACTCATCTGCATATTAAAATATATCCTAATAAAATTCTTGGACATCGTAATAGGCCCTCCCAACAAACAACTTTTTTACTTCCCTTTTGAACCGCTGTCCCCCAGAAATCCCCCTAATGCTAACTGGTAAATGATTAAACAGCTGATGTCCATTAAAAACAATGGAGTCATGTACCTGGGTGGTTCTGGGAAGAGGCGATATCATCTTATATGTTTGTCGCGTCGGATAGATGGAAGTGTTCACATTTAATGTGGCCCTATACTTTTTATCTATTAGGGACACTGTTTCCAATATAAACAAAGATGGGAGTGTTAAGATCTTGTTTGCAATAAAAAGTGGTCTACATGTAGCACTTGTCTTGGCTTTGTTGATGTATCTAACTGCTCTTTTTTGCAAGATAAATACTGTATGCATCAGCTGTTTAGCACAAGGACCCCAAAAACATATTCCATACCGTAAAAATGGGATTCTATTAATGCAAAATATGCCTGTCTTGATATATTTTTATAAAGTTCATTGGAAATTATCTTTAATGCAAAACAGTTTGATGATAGCTTCTTATTTAGATTTTCAATATGATACTCAAATTTTAGTTTGTGTCTATCAGCAAATCTAAGAATTTATTTTGAGGTGTGTCAGTTAATAACTGACTTTGAAAAACATAATGTTGGTTTTAGAAATATTTAAACATAGTTTATTTGCATCACACCACAGTTTCAGTAAGGAAATGTCATGACTGATGATTTCAGCCAAATCTTTATTTTCGTTGTCGCTCCACAAAATTGTAGCATCATCCGCAAACAATGTAAACCTTCCATCTATTTCAATGCTTGCGATATCGTTAACATAAAGCAAAAAGAGAATGGGTCCCAGAACCGAACTCTGAGGTACGCCGCTGTTTAAAACTTGCTGTTCTGATACAACCGCATTGTAAGATACAGACTGGATCCTATTGTTTAAATAAGACTCAATCCAGCTTAGTCCTCTACCCCTGAACCCATAGATTTCCAGCTTGCGCAACAGTATCCCGTGATTGACACAGTCAAAGGCTTTTGTCAAATCACAGAACACTGCCGCGGCAACCTGTCGATCATTTATGCTCAGGTAAAGGCCTTCTAGGAAATTAAATATTGCATCGCAAGTGTTTTTCTGCTCCAGAAAGCCAAATTGTGTGGGACTTAAAATATTTTTTCCTCCCACAAAGTTCATCATTTGCCTCTTAACCACTTTTTCCACTATCTTAGATAGTGTTGGTAGTAATGCAACCGGTCTATACTTTGAGGGGCTTCCTTCATCCCCACCCTTATACCAGGGAATAATGTTAGCTCTTTTCAAACAGCAGGGGAAAACTCCAGCAGCAAAAGAGTAATTTATAGCCTCTGCCAAAATCATTACTGCATTTTGAGGGAGTGTATTAAAAATTTTAAACGAGATACCATCCCACCCTGGCGCCTTTTTACTGTTTAATTCTAAAATTATTTTTTTAATTTCATGCTCATTGGTTGGTGAAAAAAAGAAGGTTCCTTGTACAAATTTATTTCTTAAAAAAGTCTCAAAGCTTGTATCACATTTTATTTGACTTGCTAGGTTTTCGGCTATACAAAAAGCCGAGGTTGGTTCATTTAAGTGGTTATTCAATTAATCATAATACTGATTCAGTCTTTTGAAGACATCTTACTCGAAGTATACTTAGATAAATTATAAATGGAGCACCGGCGAAACATTAAAAGCAAATAGGATACAAATATTTAGTTTAATCCAATGCAAAAATGGAATTTTGCCTCAATAGTGGGACAAAAGTCCAAAAAGTATGGGGCAAAAATCCTTTTAGCAATATAACAAGTTTGCTGTTGTTTTTCGTTCACCAACGAATAAATAATAATAAAAAAACAATATTATAGTAATTAATAATTTTTTTTAGTAAAATATGGTCTCTATATCGATTAACAAAGGTTACACATGAAAACTCCTGCTTCATGGGAAGTGCAGTCCTCATGCCACCACTCTTTGCAATGAGAGTATTAAATCCAGTCTTCGTCTATTGGTTCAACAAAAGGAGCCTCGCATCCTGGACAATACATGGGCAGTTTGGGCAGCCGGTCGAGATTTTGAAGCTGTTGTCTCATTAGAAAAACGTTTCTTCTGATTCTTTTTTCTGCTCCTAATTTCTTCATACGATCTTCTTTCAACTCTTGTTTGTTTGGGATAGAAGTTGAAACTTTTGATTAATAGCCTCTGCTTGCGCTTTGTTGACGGCATTCTTTTATTTTTTGGTAAGGTCAATATCAAGCGGGAGAACATGTTTATGAATCAAATTAATCAGTCGTTCTTATCTTCATCAAAACATCAGAAGATGAAGAGTCACTGATGAAACCTGGTGCAGATTGAGCTGTTGAACATAAACCTAAAGTCGACTGTTGGTTGGGGGAAATAGAACCGGTTAGATTGACATTTAGAACAGGTGTGGTTAATATAGGTTTTTAGTCATAATAAGCTCAGGGTGCATCTGCTCTTCTACTGGTTGGTAGCAAATCCTCCTCAAAGTTATATCTATCGTTCTCGAGTACACAACTGTCCATAAGTTTGGGTACACAATTGTCAATAAGTTTTGCTTTGAGCATTTTCCTAGTGAAAATTAGGGCAGGTGGCGCATAATCCCCATTGGCAAACATGCAACAAATCAATGTCACTATGCTCTCTTTCCGCGGACGAAACTTTGAATACCCCTTTTTTGCCTCTTGGAGGCACTTTCGGCACCGAACATTAACAAGTGACTAGAAAGTCCAGTTTGAGTCGGGACTTTTGATGTAGCACTTACAAAGGCGAAACGCCAGACTTCCACAAAGGGGGTTGAAACGCGGCACGAGGCCTGAGCGGCTAACCAGCATTTAATCAGGTTCCGCCACGGGGAAGGAGGGAAATGCTGGGACGGGTCTTAGAGTGAACCTTCTAGTTTTTTGTTAATGTTCAGTGCTTTCGGCACTTTAATGATGCACACTTCATTTACGTTGTAAATCGAGTTTGAGGGAAATTTTAACTTTGATGCAATTTCCAGGAAGTTTTAAAAAAACAAGTTGACTTGTTTTTTACTAAATTTCTTAAAAACAAGCAAGTTGCGCCTTCTTGCAAATGAAATTGCCTAATACTTTCTGGCAGCCTTTTATGTTTTATTAAATTTGTTTGGTATGATATTCGGTATCGCAAATTCGTAAGCTAAGCCGAAAACAAGTTTTCCTTGTCATCTGTAAATGTTAATCTAAGTCTTCCTAGAATGTTTATACCATAACCTTTCTTCATTCTTTTTCTCAATCCAAATTCGTCTGTTCTAAAACTTTCAACAATTCTTTTTCGTGATTCGCCAGCAGCCATTCTTGTCCGGGTTGAACCATCTCCTGAGTGATCAGTGTTCGAGTAGGTGGCAATCCGAAATTTTGATACCAAAACCAAGGTCGGAGAGAAATTTTTAAATGTTTGTTAGGTTAATATAATAGATTATCTAGTGCCCTTGCCCCCCCTCCCGACGCCCATGGAGTGTACTTTGTTGCACTACAATTCCTAATTGATAGGGACGAGCAATCGCTGTTCCACAACTTTTCCTTTTCTTCATTCGCTTCTTGGTTCATTAGAATTCGTGATTACAACAATATCACCTAACTGGATAGGTTTGGGTTAGTTCTCATACAACCATTTTAGTACTCTTTAGTCTTTATCAAGTTTGGTAGGTATTCCTGTATGTTAGAATATGGCAGTTAATTCTTGTGCTGCTCACTGGTCTTTAAATGTACGTCATTTCGATCAAAGCTGAAATTTTAGCAAATGTTTAAACCTATTTAAATATTTTTCAAATGGTTTAAAACATTGATTTCGGATAATTTTTTCCTTGAGATTTTTAAAGAAAGAAAATGGTAAAATTTCTAAAAGTTTTTCTTTTTGAAGTGAAATATTAGAACGATAACATGACTTCGGTCACGAAACACAATCTATGTGATCGTCCTGCCCGATGAGAGATTGGAGTGCACTTTGTTGCACTACAATTGATAGGTAGAGACGAGCAATCGTTGTCACATAGGAGGCATTGTAAATATGCCAACGGTTGCACCTCACGACCTGTTGAAGGTTAAGCACCACTACTTTGAGCTCCGATTAGTTACTGTTAAATTAATCAGTATTTTGAATATCACACATCTATTAATGTCATACTGACATCGTCGCATTCGAAACACTAATTTAACGAGTATGTTGGAGTTTGTAACCTTTCGCAAAATGCACTAAAACAGAGTTTTATCCACAATACCACTGCACTCGAGGCGCGTTTCGGTAAGCATGTTAGCATCATCCAGGAGATGATTAAAACCCATAATCACCTCCTGATGATGCTAACATGGTTAGCGAAACTCGCGTCGAGTGTAAAAAATTATGTTTCTGTATTATGTATAAAACTCGCTGTTTTAATAATGTAACGAGTGTTAATAGCGACTAATTAAAGTCCAAAGTGGCCCTAAGCCTATTAAGGGCCATTTTTACAACCTTCGTTAAAACTTAAGTTTAAACTTTGGTTTTACTACAAGTTTAAGCCAAATAGTAATTTAAAAAACAATGTTTTACAGGTATCCGTATACTAAAACTAAGGAGCTAGTCAAGGTTCTGACACGCCATTTACAATTTAATGTGTATCGATTCACTGACTCCCACAAAATATCCAACTACCATTTCAGTACTTCCAGTTCCATAGAACCGAAGTGCGAATAAAGTCAACGGACTTACCCAATGATTTCTAAAATAATACTTCCTTATTTATATGAATAGTAAACCAGTAGACTATACAACAAACCTACTGATTAAAAGGATGGGCCTATTCTCCATGTATAAGATCTAAGATCAACTGAACAAACTGCTTGGAAATTATCAATGTATTTAAAAATCTCTATCTATCCAGTAATCCATATGGGTTATTCAGTTTCGTATTACTTTCGCTTTTCATGCCATGGGGCAGCAATAATATTCATTACATCTTCATCGTCGCCAAGAAGATCTCCAAACATATATTCAATGTCCTCAATAATTGTTTTCAGTATTTTTCAGTTTTTTAAAACAAAGCAGAAAAAAAAAACACTTATATTTGGGTTATAAGCTAAGAATTGTAGTTTAAACTAGTGCTGGCAACCGAAGACGGTTTTTCGGATAGTCGGTTAACCGGTTTCGGATTATCCGCGGTTTTTCAAAAAATCGAAACCGGTTAACCGGATACTCGGTTAACCGATTACGCGATTTCTCGTTTAACCGATTAACCGAATAACCGGTTTCTCGGCTAACCGATTAATCGATTATTCGATAATCTAGTTACATGGCACTGAGCCACCGGGTTCTCAAGTAATGGTAAAAAAGATAGAAAGTAAAGTAAAAACTGGGTATTTGGAATGGTAACATACCACATACCTACTGGACGGTGATTATATTTGGAAATGCTTTTAGAGGGCGATTGAAAAATAATATCTACCTTTAATAGAATACCTTTATATTTATTTAAGTTTTAAAAAATTGTAATATTTTTTCTGCTCAGAATTTATATCGATTGTAATTTGTAATAAACAATATTTTTAATTTAATTATTACCTTGGGGTTTATTTCAATAACGTCCAAAAACTGGAATAAATTTGGTTCACTAGAATTTAATGATTGTGCCCTAATCGGCAGGGAAACTGAACTAATGGAAATATGCTTAAGAACAAATTATAAATTATATTTAGCCTATGATGACTGTGTATTAACCGATTAACCGGTTTTCCGATTAACCGGCTATCCGATTAACCGGTTATCCGGTTACCCGGTTACCCGGTTTTCACTATTATTCGTATACCCGGTTTTATCCGAAACCGGTTTTTAAGAAAACCGAATAACCGGTTTCAACTTTTCACAGTTTTTGCCAGCACTAGTTTAAACTATATCCCAAGTGCTGGTAACTGTCAAAGTCTGGTTTGAAGTTAAAGGCAAGTTGTTATATTCGCATTTTCTGCTTTCCAAAGATTAAACTTAAGTTGGAGGTTTAAACGACACTTGTAAAAGTGGCCCTAAGACAAAACATACTACTGTGTAAACCCCAGTATATAAAAATGAAGAACACCTTCTATATCTTGTTCAACTATATTTTGTTCAATACCCGGGTGTTTCAGATTTTGTTTATTTTTATATAGTAGCTTTTAGTGATAGAAATATATATAGGCAAGAAAATGTTTTTAATATCGCGAATACAATTGGGTGACGCCCTGCGTATGAGAACCTATTCAGCACTCGTAAACAAAAAAAAACGTACTTAGTTGGCACCTGTCATGCCTGTCTAGATGAAGAAACTCTATCAACATTGCTTTTCTATTCTTAATATCCGCGCCACTGGTTTGTGAGTGGTCACCTGTATAGTCCGTGGGTCGATGGAAGTCCAAAATAGGTTATCGAGTGGGTTACTAAATGGGTTGCGGCCAATGCCGTATTTTTTTTAGATATTGAGATATCGGGGCTAATCGAATTTTAAATCTATACAATCTGGGTAGATGCGCATAATAGTAATATATACGTGGCAAATGAAGGGAGACTAGGTATTAAACCACATCAGGAGAGATTGTTCTGAAAGATAGGCATATCGTAAACAATTTAGATTTTTCTATCAGAAAACTCCGAAGTTACTTGAACATTTCCTTGTTTGAGCAATGAGCAATAAAAATGTATATATAATAAATTATTATCCATAATTTATTTTTCCAAAAGAATTACAGTAATTTTCGTCAAATTTATGTGATGTTGGTACTTTAATGACTATTTTCAAAAAATGTATATTATTTAGGTTATAAACATATTGATTAATCTTGCGATAAATAAAGAGCCATATAGTTATAAATAAATAAGGACAATTATTTTTTGGGAAAATTGCCGATGGAACTATAGCATCTATTTCTCTTTATTTAAGCAACCTCCCAAAGAAGTTTTTTCTTTAAATTACTAATTGTTTTAACGGAAATGTGTCAAAATGTAAAAACAAAATAATAATCTAATAATAGCGATGACTTGTGATGTTAACAAATTCTCGCACCGTTTACAGAAAAAGTGTGGTACTGAATTATCTAGTATTATTGCATTTCTACAAATGAATTTAAATTTGGTTCTATTATGACGCACTGCAAAAAAAGATGATCCACATCAGAGCAATTAGATTGCTTTTCAGTATAATATAGTCTCTCTATTTAGTAATATCTATTAGATCATTTTAAAGTAGAGCGGTGTGATTTCATCAAACTACATAAATTATTGAACTATACTTTGACATTGAAACGCTTTACATCTATTTGCATCGTCTGTTCTGTCGTATCTAGGTTTGCATCGTTAGTTTAAGAGATATGAAAAATGTTAAATAAAAATGTTTGGTTTTTTAAGGCAACTTAAACCATGCTATAATAGTATATTAAGATACTAGTTTTAAAAGACCATATTTTATCGCACGAGCACGAAATTAGGAATCGACCTGCTTGCGGGGAGTTTCCTAACGTGCGAGTGCGCTAAATGTCTTTTAAAACGTGTATTTTATACTATTTTTTCTATTTTGCACGTTTTTTAATGAAAAACATTAATTTATTCAAGTCGCTATCAAAAGTTGGACGTCCATCTTGTCACTTTTGACGTCTGTATTATTAGCGATCCCATTCAAAACGGTGTCGAAATTTTTGCTAGTGAGCCTTGGCATTGAACAATTTTGTTAATATCATAGTAATCAGTCAACAAAAGTAGTGTCGAAAAGAGCGCCTTTTCGACACTACTTTGCGTATCGAAAAGACTTCTTTATGATACCAAAATAGAAAAAAATAGTTAGACATCGAATCCTAAACGTTTTTTTTACTCTCAACTCTGCAGTTACTAAGTGAATTTAGGATCCACCCCCCCAGATGTGTATATGTCGTAGCCAGATTACAAAATCCGTCGTTTTATAAATTGCCTAGGAGTTTTATAAATAGCAGCCAAATTGTCAAATTTTCGTTTACCTTTCATTATTTTGCTGTCTGGCTAGCCGGATTATCAAATGTCTAGGCGTTTTATAAAACGACGTTCAAGACGAGGCCAGATTGTCAAATCTTTAAGATAATACGAGCGGCTAAAACACAAGTTACGTTCCATGTTTTATTTACTTTCTTCTTAATTTTGGGTTAGCTTTGGGTTAGTTTTGGTTAGTTCTTGTTGATTGAGCCCCAGTAGCGAGCGAAGCGCGCAGAGGGTCATGCAAACCCATAATAATACCCCAGCTGACAGATCGCACCTTGTTCAGTTGCGATCCGGATATTATTATGGCTTTGCATGACCCTCAGCCCGCTTTGCTCGCTACGGGGGCTCAACCAACAAGAACTAACCAAGTGCTAACCAAAACTAACCCAAGGCTGACCCAAACTAACCCAAAATTAAGAAAAAAGGTAAATAAACTTGTATTTTACAAAATGGCTACAAGGTCTCACCCGCCAGAATGCCAAGCAGAAGTTAATCTTAAACATTTGATAATGTGGCCGCGTGTTGACCGTCGTTTTATAAAACACCTAGGCATTTTACAATCCGACTAGCCAGATAGCAAAATAATCAATGTTAAACGAGAATTTGACAATCTGGCTGCCTTTTGTAAAATGTCTAGATATTTTATAAAACGGCGGGTTTTACAATGTGGCTACGACATATATATTAAAAATCCTTTTGATAAGCTAAAATACAGCTAAATAAATGTCACACTTCTTACATATTTACTTCTGCTGTATTAAAATTTTCCGGGATATTCCCATTTCCCAAACTGAGTTCTAGATCGGCTATTCTTTTTCAATTGCTTTAATATTTTTATTTCGTTATTTAGCAGATTTAAATATATAAAATCTAAAGTACTTCAAGGCACAGTGCTGCAACCTATACTTTTAATGTTTCCGAAAGTTGCTAAATAAAATGTAGGATTCCTTCGCTTTGTATGACCCCCCTTCTCTGATTGTCTGAGTAGCTCGCTAAGTTGGCCATTTAGTATTCCCCCATGCAGCCCGAAGCATTCTATTACGACTTTAAATCATCAAACTATAGTGGATTGAATGATAGCCTGCGAATGGTCGGATGAGATGATCAGTCTCTGCCTGTCGATGCATAAAGTTCCCAAGATGGTTCCCGTCAGAGCTTCAGGTCCATAGTATTCGAAAAGAAGAATGTACACAATAGGTGGAGGCGGTCGGGCTTGCCTCGGAATTATGATGATTTCTCCAGGCTTAGAGAGCTGCGCAGACTTCATCTCGGATTATTTCTCAAAATTTGTGCGGGAGTCTGAAACATCAGTTAACAGCAATGCAATAACATTAGGGGGCCTTTGGAACTTTATAGACTCCGAACGCAAAGAATGAGTTGCCCTTCGAAATGTTTTATAATGTAGTGCAGGGAGGCGTTTGATATACTAACCTTTCAGCTTCTCATGCAGGTACAATTCACATCCATAACTGCCAAATTTTGATATCTAACAGTAGATTGAATGTCAGTATGGGGGGTCAGTATGTAACGTATGTCTCAAAAGTTTTGGCACAAATTGCTTTTTTACATCTTATACACAAAGATAGTTAATAACAATATTAACAAAATCAAATTAACTGAAGGGGTTAATGCTCCTTAATAAAGCGCAATTTGCTGCGGACATCTCCATTAGGTTTTAGACGACATCGATCTGTCCAATTTTCCTATAGATCCTTTGCTTTAACTACTCTTCATTTTTACCTTCCCATTTGCCATCGTAAATTTCCCAAAAATCTTGGTTAGGTTTTTATCGTGTCTCGATATCCCACTCGATAGAAATGGTATGTTTTGAGCGTTCTGCTAAGTTTGAGACTCTCGTGCATAATGGCATGATACTAAGTCCGGCCGAAATCGTCAGCATGATTCTCGTGTCTAAAATCTGCTAATTTGATTAGACAGTCTTAAATATAGCTCTGATTATCTAGTACTTCGCCCCTTACACGTCCCACGTAAATCCTGGATATTAATGTAGTAGAAATCACGCACCAAACTCAATTTGCTTTGCAAATTTTGCATTTTGCATCCACTGGGCAGTCTTGTATGTTTTCCGTATAAAAACCATCATTTCCCGTAATCTCTGAATAGTCCAAACTAAAACATTTTTCATCGTCCATGATAATGATTCTTTTATTTGCAAAATGGATGCATCTTAATGCCCGACAACGGCGACAACATCGTAATATCCGTGCCGTATATTTTGGATTTCTTGATGTGTAAACATCTTACTCGGCGATATAAGGATAAATCTCGGCAAATGGTACGGAAATGTGCAAGCGGATGGGGACGGAAATGTGTAAACGGCTGTGACATCATAACTATGTGTAGTGATTTTACGAGAGCTACTCAAATATTTGTGCATGTCGATATAGGGTATGCTTACACATCAGTGTCTCGAGTACTAGCAGACTCGCTCATTTTTGATGTGTAAACATCTTACGCAGCGGTATGAGGCTAAATCTCGGCAAATGGGACGGAAATCGGAAATGTGGGGACGGAAATGTGTAAACCGATGTGACATCATAACCCATGCGCATTGAGGAGCAAGCTAATCCAGGACGGCCGCGAAGGACGGCCGCGATTGCAACGACTCAAGTATCGCTTCTAAAAAGCTAGCCGCTAGGGCGGTATTAGCTTTTCATATCCATGATGTCAATATAGGACATACACATCACTGTCCCGAGTACTAGCAGACTCGCTCAATATATATTTTTTTATTTTTCGATATTTAGACCATCTCTGGTCATTTCAATAGAAACTGTGTTTTCACGTCCCAATTTCCTCACGGATACTCCAATTCTATTTTTAGCCCTCCTCGCAAACCTATTTACTCTTTCTTGGGTAAAAATCTTGGATCTTCCACTTTTTGGTAACTTTAGGCATGTATGCCTTGCTCACGCTCAGCTATTGATAACATAAATGATAGAGCGCGAAATATTTTGATTTTCGAACACTCTATTTCCGGTTTAGGTATCCGCTTAACTAAATTGTAAATACTTTTCCGAAGTTCTAATTTGTAAGCCATTTCAAAGCAAATAATTTGTCAAACTGAGTTGTCAAAATAAAGAGAAGCCATTGAAGATGTTCTGGTATCTTTCTTCTGGTTCTGGGAATAATGGAGTGGTTCATTCCATTCATACAGATTATTCGAAGGTATTTGATAGGGTTAGCCATCGTGTCTTACTGGGTGAGCTGGAGGGACTAGAGATAGCAGATTATTCGTCTGCTCATTCCCAAATAGTCAGAGTTAACAGTTTTAATTTAACGCACATTAGGGTAAGATCTGGTGTTCCTCAAGAATCGCACTTGGAACCTTTGCTGAACGTTTTCGTTAATGATCTTGTTAAATGTTTTGACAATAGTGATTTATTGCGTTTCGTAGATAATTTGAAAGTTTTCACCAATGTATCAACTGTTGACGACTGCATCGGGTTACAGTCTGAGCTTGGTAGGTTACTCAAATAGTGCTGTCAACAGCATGGAGCTGAACGCTGCGAAATGCAGCTGTAAATGGCATGGAGCTAAGCTGCGCAATTCCATATAGTATAACTATCATCAATGTCAGATATTACTATCAACTGAATTGGAATTTAGAGTTATCGGCGTTGTTTTTGACTCGTCATTATCTTTCATCGGCACATTTCGAACATTGTATCTAAGTAAATGTTGGGGTTCATAAAGCGGTTCTCAAGAGATGTGAAAAATGTCGCTTCAATCAGACTTTTATATTGCTTCTCGAGTATGTCCTTCTGTTTGGAGTCCGGAGCATGCATCTCACATTTATGCCCTGGAGCAGGTTCTGTCCTTCAAAGCTAACATACCACCACCTCGGAATTATGTATTGGATAAGTATTTCCGTATTGTTTGAGGGCGCTATCTGTCAATGAAGAAATAATCACTTTTATCGCTTCATTAGGTACGCTTTTTTATAGAATAGCTCTCCTGACAATGAGGAAGTTTCATCAATTTTTGTTTTGTTTTTTTTTATTACTGCTGATTTCGATAGCCCATGAAAAATAAGTAAACATATGTTTTTTCTTTTTTAACCCTAAGCCGAAAAATGAGGCAGATACAACGCCTTGAGATGTGCTTATGACGTCATAATACACATGAATTGTTACGTCACACCATGCATGGTATATCTATATATACAAAACTAAAAACTGGTATAGCTCTTGTAATATTCATCTTTAGCGGAAATAAAAAATACGTATCGATTTTTTTTTTAATTTAATTTTTTTTTACGGTTCTATAGTTTGCAATAAAAAATAATCAGTTTAATTTCACAGGAAACTTCGTAATTTCCCTACAGCCAGAGAAATTTTCTTCCATAATGGTTGTTTCTCTCCGCAAGGAGATGTGAGTAAGTATTTTTCAGGGTAAAGATAATAGACTGTTCTGCCAGTAGGTCTCTTTTCTCTTGTATAAACACCAAAAGTGAGCATGGTTGCGGGGGAATAACTACGCTTTTTTTATATAAAACCTAAATCTTGTAATGTTTATGTAATTTTATTTATACTTTTAAGCGATTCTCTTTTGAATTACCAATAACTAGCCAATTGTCTAAGTAGAGTACAGTTTTTATACCCTTTAATTTTACATATCTTACAACTGGTTTCAGTTTTGTGAAAATATATGGAGCTGTACATAAACCAAATGAAACACAATTAAATTGGTATAGTACGTTGCAAAAAACGAATCTTAACAACTTCTTTGACTACTGTGCATAGGGATAAGGAAACATGCATCTTTAAGAGATCAGTTTTCCCCAAGAATGCGTATTTTGAAATTAAATTTTTGCCGTCCTATGTAGTCTTCTACTTTGCTAACCGGAGTGGTGTCCTATTGAAAGGGATTTTATAATCCTGTACCCACTCTATTATTGAACTGTTTACCTTTTTTCTCTGCTAATTTTGAACGTATAATTCTAGTTCGGATGGTTGGCTAATTAAATTATTGAAAGGGAGGGCTAAGGCACTAATCCCACGGACTATAGTTGTTTCTGTAATTGATACAGTAGTTGTCTTGGCAGGATTTAGTACTCTCTTCGAGATTTAATTTTGATGGTCTGAGGACATTGCAGTTTGCAGCTGGTGGATACTTCTCTATCATACTGTTTTTTTTTTTTTTTTTTTTTATCTTTAGTCCTTTTAATAAGTAATTGTCCCATCTAAACTATCTGAGTATGTAGTTCTGGCCTCGCAGGTGTAATTTCGTCGTTTTTTTTTTTATCCTACGCAGCTAGGTGGTCGTTACTTTGTTCAGGACCATCTGGTGCTTCTGATGTTGGTAAGTCTTGATAGTGTTAATTTGGCTAAGTTATTTCCTCAGCTAGCGTGAGAGGATTTTCTAATGCATTTGCAAATGCAAAAGAGTTTCCTTGGTTTTGCTACTTATGATATCGATTGCATCTGCAAATGCAACGATCTGTTAGCCTATTTACAGCATCTGCAAATGCTGCAATTTCTGTTTTTGAACAGAAAAATAGGTTTATGAATATGTTCACTATCTGCAACTGCAATTGCAGACAGTGGGTACGATCGATTGTATCTGCTAATACAACGAACTATTTACCTTTTTGCTTGCTGCTTAACCCTGGTTATGCTTTCGACTGCATCTGCAAATGCAACGATTTTTTAGCATATTTACAGTATCTGCAAATACTGTAATTTCTGTTTTGAATAGAAACCAAGAGTGTAATAATCCGCTACCTCCAATGCAATGATGTTATGTAAGAGGGTTGCAATAGTATGGTGGTTATTTGTTTTTGTGTCTGCAAATACATAGCACTATACCGTTTTATTTTTGTCAGTACATATATCCTTTACATCGGCAAATTTAGGGATATAGTGTGCCTCTAACTACTTTTACATAATATACCTACTGGGGTGGAGGCTGTTGGGGGCCCTTCACATCTGCAAATGTGAAGGCCAATTTTAGTTAAAGTTATTCGCATCTGCAAATGCGAATTTGTAAATAGGTATTATTATTATTTATTAACATCTCCTGCAAGCAATGTTTACTCCAATTTTTTCCCTCACCTCATGTCAACACGAATTGTTTAAAAATAATGCGTTCCGGTATTACATTGCTTCGACAAAGCCGAACGATAACATTCCGCCTTTTTCCCTTAATTTTGGGTTAGTTTTGGTTAGCACTTTTAGTTCTTGTTGATTGAGCCTCCGTTGCGAGCAAAGCCAACGGAGGGCCATGCACGCTATAATAATACCCAACTTGGGATTTAGTCGCTCGTAAATTATGCGTCAGCTTGCCTTTGCGGCTAGTTTTTAGAGGTTAATTTCGTGAGAAAAGGACACTCTTCGACTTAATCAAAATTTTAATTTTTTTATTTATTTTATTTATTTTTTTGAAAAGTATTTGTTAATACAGTAATGGCAATAATTACAATATACATAGTCCTTATTCCTCTAGACAGTGTTTTTGAACACTGGTATTGAGGATAATTGCATTTTAGTAATAATAACAGTATGATTTCCTATAAACTCTCTAGTATTGTGGCTATGAATATCCTTTGAAAATATTATGATAATATTTTAATTTTGAGTTCTATTTATTATCCTGTAAATAAGTTTATTCTGTTCAATTTTTAATACCTTATGTAATTGCCATACTCTTAAATTTTCATATAGATCTGCAGTATGAGTAAGTGGATCATAATTAAATATAACTTTGTTTTTTGTTTTGCAATATTTGTATCGAATCGAATTGCAGTTTATAGTCCCACATGTGCCCCATACGGGGATCAAATATCGAAAAACGAATGATACGAAGGCATTATAACCATTTGTTTCTATTTTTATATTCCTTTATATGGTATAAACGTTTTATTCTATGTAAAACATTAATAAATGTGCAGGCCGACCGGTATATATTTCCTCCTTTTGATTGTGTTATGTAAACACTTTTTCTGATTGAATAGTATATTTCTTTGGTAGGATGTACGATTAGACGAGATTACTAGAGAACGGTTCGAATAGCTCGTATCGTTAACTGTTGCTTATTACTTATATTCATTTCGATATAATATATTTCAATTCCGAATATATTGTTTGATTCTGTGTAATTGTGCAAAGACGACAAATAAATGTAACAATGTTTTGTCATGCCCTCGTATATAAATAACAGTTTGTTAGTATAATTCAAATCGCAGTGAACACATTTAATTTTTGTTTATAGCTTCATTCGCATTTTTGACTGTAACCCGTTCGCACTCTATTTTATTCTAATAAGTATAGTTAGTTTTAGAAGTTTGAGAGTATTTTCCATTTCAATTTTATTAAGTAAAAAAAATAAGGGTTACAAGTGTCATGTTTATTCATAATACTCAGTTTAGTATTATACACATTTAGTTTGCTTTTATACAAGAGATTCTGTTTTTATATATTTAAGATAACCAGGTATTTATGTATATTTGAAATTTTGGCATATAATCTTATATGGACTCACCCCCTGATTCGCTTCTCCCGATGAATATTGCCCCCTTTTTTTTTTCGCGAGCAAGACGTATCACTAACACTTCACTATACTAGAAATACGATTTCTAGGCATTTTTCTTCTTAAAACCAAAAGAAAGAACCGATTTACGGATTCTTGCTTGTCACCGACCGGTACAAAATTGTAATGATGCATCAAGGCGATGAGCTCAGTCGCGGATGCTGTGACTGTATCGCTACATTCCATTCGTGCGCGCGCACCTGCGCGTCATGTCTTCGTGATGCAACCAATCGTTTGTATGTGCCCTGGTGGTCTAGGGGTTTGCACGACTAGCCTTCACTTCGGCGACACGAGTTCAAACCCCATCGCTGTTTTAAATTTTTTTTTAAGGTTATATTTCTAAACTGTTTTTTTCTTGTTTTTGGGTATGTCTTGGGTTAGATTGGGTTAGCACCTGGTTAGTTTCCTTTTCTTGAGCCCCCGTAGCGAGCGGTAGCGAGCGGAGGGCCATTCGAAAAGTGAAATATGGCATGGAATGTAGCGATACTGTCACAGCATCCGCGAGTGATGAGCTCGAGCGGCTAGCCAGGGTCGGCTGAATCACCATGTTTTTAGATAACTTCTTTAAAAATTGTACCGATTGGGAAAAAGTTGTATACTACAAAGTGTAATGAGGGATGGCGGAGATGCGAAGGATAATTAAGCTATTTCAAACATTCAGTTATAATATATAAACTTGATATATGAATGTACTATTGCCTTACTATGCATTTTGATCCTTTAGATTCTGGATCTGTTGCAAATCGCGTGCAGCAGCTCCTTTTGAGTGTGGAAAGTGATGCAGAAGAGGCATACAATGTATTTTATAACATTTTTCATGACCACTGTGATACCAGATTGAAAAACGAAAGTGTGAGTTGGGTAAATGCAGAACAGTAACTATTCCATATATATTAAATACAAATGCTATAACATTGGAAACATATAAAACAGAAAAAAAAACATTATAAAAAATACCTAAACTATAAAAAATCCATACACGACAACAAAATCAAACTCAAGTAATTGTTCAAAATCTGCATGGGCTCTACTAAATTCTCAGACTAGTAGGCCATTTCTATTGCTAGCTACCTCAATAATGAATTCCATATCTCAGAATAACGACTATATGTAATTCCTTCAATCAGGTGACAGGAAATATTCAACATAATTTTGAAATTGCCCAATAAATGTTCTTCGGAAATGGATGAAGTACCTGCTTATATCATAAAGCATGTTACACAATCCCTGCGTAAACCCCTTCTTAAGCTTATTAACTTATGACTTGAATCAGGCACTTTTCCAGCTGCATTGAAAAAGGTTTTTGAGAGAGCAATATATAACCAACTTATGAGTTTTATTACACAATATAATATTCTGGCAGGACATCAATATGGCGTTAGACCACCAAAGTCAACTGAATTGCCAATTTATAACTATTATACTGCTTTCGCATTTCTTACGATTTGCTAGTAGGTATGCACTCAATCGAAAATGGAAAGAAACGCTAAAAAAAAAGCGTACTGATCAATAGGTACAAGTTTTGCTTTCGACGGAACTTTTTTGGGCTAGTTTATATCTGAAGACATAGTTTCTGAGTCACTCAATTTGAACATAAATGAGGGCTTTGTTGCAAAACTGACAACAAATAAATATTTGAAAACAACAAACTTTTATAAAACAGTGTTCAACACCGTAAAAACTAACAACAACGAAAAAAAAAACAAAACTAGAATACTAGCCCTGATGATGGCACAAACCCGTGCCGAAACGTTGGCGTTGTAAAAACCAACGAAAAACACTTTTTCAACAAACTTTTGTTTTTTGTCAAAATAACATCTCATGGTTACGGTGACATATGAAAATATTTATAGGTACTTACCACTAGTTGTTGATCTTCGCTGCCTACAGGTCCATAAAAATCATAAAGATATATAAATAAGAAGATAATATATTATCAATGAGGGATTTTATGATAGCTATTAAAGGCCGTTTTACATGCAGCAAGACAACCCGCAATTCTCTTGCAGCAAGACGTTGCAAGAGCAAGACGATAGTTGCAACGTTTCTTGCACTTTGGTTTTACATGTAGCAATTCTCTTGCAATTGCGACTTGCTACCAACCTTTGAAATCAAATCCAAAACATATTGTGGCAGCAATTTTTTTTCTTTTTATGAATTTATTTTTCGAAATTTGATTCATTTTATTTATACATAACAAACATCCATCAACTGTCAAGCGTGTCTAGTGACTTTATCGGGTCTTCTTGAGACTGATATTACTAGAATTTCCCCCAGACTTGCACTTGCACTTGCAGATATATCGAGCAGAAACGATAAGTTGCAAGTGCAAGAGGCTTGCGACTTTGGATCAGCTCGGTCTCAACTGCGCATGCCTTCGGGCAATATCTATACCCGAGTATGAAAATTACAACACGAGCCGTAAATGAGGATCGTAACGAATGCGAGTGTCGTAACAGCCATTAAATGTGAGTTGCGTACACTAGTTATTCCCAACCAGTCATGAAATACTAACTATTAATCACCAAAATAAATTATGAATGTCATTATGATATTGCTGTAATGATGCATTTTGATTGGTTATAAACTCGTATCTTAATGAAAATCTATATCATAATGAATTTTCTAAAGTACAGATAATAAATGTCTAATAAATCCATTAAAGTATAGGAGTAGAAAATTAGTGTAATAATCAATGAGCATTTAATGATAGCACTTAAGACACGAGTATGATAGTTACGACACGAGCCCTAAGTGGGTGTCTTAATGAATGCGAGTATCTAACTACAGGGTTGCCACCTTTTAAAAATGTAAATAGAGAACATGGAATTAAAAAGGAGAAATAACGCCGCCGGTGAGAAATTCTTAGGGTGCCACGCCCTTTTCGTCCATTTTGCTTAAATGTCATTAAAACCAATATATTTTAGCAAAGCAAATAAAACCATCGATTATTGTGCTTTTTTGAAATATTTAATAAAAAACAACGAGCATAAACCTTATTACTTTAATTTAAAATAAGGCAAAATAAGACAAACTAAATTCTAATTTGTCAGTAGAATAAAATAATAAAAAATAAATAAAACTGTGTGTAAATAATAATTGTAGGTAATAGCTAGGAAGATAGTTATGGATTTAATTATTTTTTGGCGATTTTTCATTTTAGGGTTGTTAGAGATTAAAGGACAGGCGTTGTAAATAGAAGATTGTCCTGTGGAATAGAGGATGGGCGGTAACCATATCTGAATAGCCGTTATTAAATGTGAGGTGCATAAGTACACTATTTTTTCTACAACCAGTCAGTAATATCTAATAATGAAAAATAAATACTTTAATTTTAAAATTTTGCTAAGTAAATAGCTATGAACTGTCAAAATTGATAAATGTTAATTATGTCATGGTCATGGCAATCTCTGATATTGGTCGAATATTGTTGTGATGTTGCATTTTTATTGGTTATAAACCTAGTTGTATATTGATGAAATACTGAGTCTTAATGAATCTCGTTCAAATACAGGTAAACATTTGTAATAAATCAATCATCCTGGTCGTTGTTCATTTTTGAACGTCGCCGTCGTGACCCACAATGCGTCAGGGAGAGGTGTGGCCTCTCCACGCTTCTCTATCTTCGGCTACTCTCATAACTTCCGCTACTGACATGCTTGTTAGTGATTTAATCTGATCGATAAATCGAAGGGGTGATCAAAAATATTTAGCCTAATAAATGTCTTTGGGGGTGATCGCCCTCTTCTTCGTTTTCCGTCGTTTTTCGCCTTGTACAACTAGTTTTTCAATATCGGCTCATCTTGTAATATGCCAAAGAATCTTAGAAGGTGTCTTTGTATTGTTGGTAAATGACGTTGAGTTGTCCCAATTTTGAATTCTCGTAGGATTGATTCATTGGTTTTGCGAGCGGTCAATGGGATTCTTAATATTCTTCTATAACATGTCATCTCGAATGCCTCTATTTTTCGTCGACAAGTGGCGTTCAAGGTCCATGAATCTGATCCGTATCTGGCAATTTGGAACACTAGCGTTTATATTAGCCGTTTTTTTATATCTTTCTTGATCTGGTGGTCTTCCCAGATCTTTGTTAGTTTTGTTACGGCCGATTTTGCTATTTCGATTCTTCTCTTTATCTCTTCCTCACTTCCACCTTTATTTGAAATACTTGCGCCTACATAAATTAAATTATTTCGTTCTTTCTTACGATGTCTGGTATTAGTGGAAATATTTGTGGCAGGACCTCAACTCTATGAACGACCAACAGAGAGCACTTGGCTTGGTGAAGTTTAAGTCCAGCTTCCGAACTGAAGTGCTCAATCCTTTGGAGCAACTCCGCCATCTCTTCTTCGTTGTTAGGTAGTAACATCGTGTCATCGGCATAACACAAGTTTCATATTTTTCGACCGCCCACCGATACTCTATGAGTTGCCTTCCAGTCTTACCTACATTGAAGCTCCTGGATATGTTATTTTTTATACGCACGTATGATGTATTGTTGAAATATATGTTTTATGAGAAGTGTCAGCTGTTGTGGGACATTGCCACAGCAGGTTCAATTTAACTGTGTCAAAGCTTTGGTGTAGTCCAAGAAGTAAAATATTGCCGGCACATTGAATCCATAGAATTTCTCTATTATTTGCCTAACATTTATTAGTTGGTATCGAATTCCTCCGCCAGGTACAAAGCCGGCCTGCTCTGGGGGTATCTGCGGGAGAAGAAATGGTTTTAGACGTTCTTGGATTATATGCAGCATCACTTTGCTGACATGGCTAATGAGAGATATGGTTCAATAACTATTGCAGTCTTTCCTATATCCCTTTTTGTGTAGTGGGATATACACGAATTCAAACCAGTCACTTGGCCATTTACCGGTTGTCTATGTTTTGTTACATATTTGATGCATTATGTCGATTCCCACGTCACCCTCACTTTTTAGCATCTCCGCCACAATATTATCCTTTCCAGCCGCTTTGTTTTTTTTTTTCAGTTTATTGACGGCAGCTTCAATTTCACTACGGAGGAGGGGGCTCTTGAAGGTTGATCATCGTTGCCGCTGTGGTTGTAGGAGGACCTTCTTCTGACTTCATACGCCTTTCACAGTGGCGTATTGACGCCATCTCTCCATGATATCCCTCTTATCTGTGAGTGCCCATCCCTTTTCGTCTTTCACTGGGATATATCGTGGTTCAAAACTTCTTGTCAACATCTTCACTTTCTAAAGAGATCTTTATTTTCGTTTTTGTTCAAGTGTTGTTCAACTTCAGTACATATGTGTATTATATGTTTGTCCTTATTTCTTCTGAGTGCTTGGTTAATGCTTCGTGTTGGTTCATTGTATGTTGCAAGTTCAACCTCTTGCCCTTTACTTCCTGTCTTTCGCTGATTAATTTCCATGTCAAATTAGATATCCAAGGTTTCTTTGGGTTGTTATTGATGGTGGATTTACAATTTTCGGCCTGTATTTGTAGAGTAGTTTTAAAGTTCTCAGCGGTAGCTGTTTGGTGATTTTTTAAAACTTCGGTTTACTTCTTCTTTGTATTTATTGCATTGACTTAGGTACCACCTGTTTGGTTCATTATGGTGTTTGGCAGGAATGCAGTCAATTTGGTTCCCTATTTGACCGCATGGGACTGCCATGTGTAGAGGCGTCGTTTATGGTGTTAGCTACAAGTAGTTTGTTCTCTAGACTCTAGACAGAAGTCTACGAGTAACTCTCCTCTTTCGTTTCTTGTGCCTATCCGTGTTTACCCGTGATGGTTGTCAAATGACGTTCTAGATCCCTTGAGCCAATTCTGGCATTAAAATCTCCCAGTATAAGTAGTAATTCTCTGTTTGGAATTCTTCCTATATAACTTCATTGAGTTGCATGTGAAAGTTGTTTATTTCTTCGTCTGTCGAAAGTGAAGTTGGGGAGTATACTTGAACGATGTTAATATTCACTGGTGCGGCGTTGAGTTTTGCCATTATTATCCTATCGTTGACTGTTTCGTCTCCCATAAGTGTGTATTTTATTTTATTGCCTTATTGATGATAATGCCGACGCCGCGCCGTTTATAGATGCATGTTCATTACTTGAGCATATCACAAGATTTCCGTTTGATGATGAAAAAAGCCCATTTGTTTTCCAGTGGGTTAGATTCGATCAGTTTGATCTTTTCCCGGACGCATGTTTTCTATAGAGAGCCCGGTGGTCCACTCTACTATAACCAGTAGTCCATTTCACGCACTTGCGACCCTGGAATCGGAGCGTCGATGGCCAATCGGTTTGCATGGCAGTAAATGGCACAATTCCGGTTTCTGTTTCACTACGCATGGTGGGTTTTCATGGGAGTGTGTTTCATGGTAGGGTCCCTCTTCTTTCCATGACGCAGTGCTCCAGCCGATTTTAAGTATAAGAGTAGAAAAAACTTTTTCGCATGTCTGTAAGTTTTAATTTAGACGAGCCAAGATACAATATTATACAAAACACTTATTTTGCGTTATATAAGAACATCATTACCGCATTATTTACCGGTGCGAAACCAAATTGTTGCTTAGTGTCAATCTAATTAGATTAAAGACATTTCTATACACATTTAACAAAAACACTTCTTCGATTGTCAGTTTTGTACGTGTCATTTGACATAAAAATAATGAAAAATACCATTTTTGTGTGCCTCTTCTTCTCTTCTACAGCAGCCCTTCACTATCCACTCCTGGACATAAGCCTCTCCAAGCTCCTTCGATCTGTCTCGATCTCTTGTTCTCTGATATCATGTTTGTGTCTGCTGTCTCTTTGATGTCGTCCATCCATCGTTTGGGAGTTTGCCCTACGCTTCGTTTTTGTAATCTAGGTCTCCATTGTAATATGCGCCTCGTCCATCTTGTGTCGTCTTGTCTGGCAATATGACCCGCTCAGACCCATTTTAGCATTTTGATCGCGTCCTCTGCCTTTGTTTGAAGGCGCATTTCCTCATTGCGGATGTGGTCCTGGAGACTAATTCCAAGCATAAGTCTCTCTATTGCGCGTTGTGTGTTCTAAGTTTATTTGCTGCTTTGATTGTCAGTGTTGTTTCTAATCCGTAAGTCATAACCGGTAGGACGCAGCTATTAAATACCTTGGTTTTTAGGTTGATCGGGATATCTTTATTCTTGTATGTTGCCTAGTTTTCCTGTGGCAGCCCCAGTCATACTAATTCTTCTTCTGATTTCTGCTTATTGTATGTGCCAGGTATACGTATTCGTTGACTATGCCAACCGATTTGTCCCCTATTATTATCTTGTCTAACTCATCTATGAACCTCTATCCTATTCGTTGCTAGGTCATCTTTTAGTTTTATTTGCAAATTAAATGTTTGAAATTAGGTCCTTGTATCTGCTGTCTATTCTTGCGTTATCCATGGCTTGGAATATGGCCCAGAGTTCAACGGAGTCAAAAGCTTTATTATAGTCAATAAAAGCTAGGTGTAGAGGGATGTTGTATTCGTTGCATTTTCTTACAAGTGTTTTAATGTCTTGTATCTGCTCTATGGTGCCATACCCCTTGCGAAACCCAGCTTGCTTAGGCAGTTGGTAGCTGTCAAATTTCTTGGATAGTCTGTTGGTGATAATTTTTGTAAGCAATTTATATGGATGAGATAAGAGGCTTATGGGTCGATAATTTTCTATATTTAGTCTATCACCTTTTTTGTGCAATATAACAACCTGAGCATTATTCCAGTCATCAGGAACCGTTCCACTTTGAAGACATCTGTTAAAAAGAGTACTCAACAACTCGTTTACAGCAGTTCCTCCTAGCTGCATCATTTCCTTAGTGATACCGTCCACTCCGGGGGCACGGCCATTTTTCATCTGAGAAAAAGCCAGTACAATTTCATCTTCTGTTATGCCAAAATTTGTGACGTGTAAGGATCTTAAGTTTTGTGGTTTTGCATTTTTGGAAGAGTACAAAGATTTATAGAAACGTTCGATTATCTCGATAATTTCCTGCTTTCCACATTTCATTAGGCCTCGTTCATTTTTCAGTTGGTGTATCCGTGTTTTTCCGATTGAGTTATTTGCTTTCAAAACTTTCATATTTCTGTTGTTCTCTATTGTGTTCCTTACAAGTTCCGTTGTGGTTTCTCGCGTCTTCTCTTATTTTCTTTCTAATATTCTTATTCAGTTCCAAGTATTCTGGAGTGCCCTTTTCCATATTTCTTCTTTTCTTCATTAAGTTTTGTGTCTGTGTTGATATTTTTGGGTTCTGGGGTTTTTTAGTATGGCAAATTCTTTTCGTTGCTCTCTTGATGTCCGTTGTAATTTTGTGTTCTACTTCGTTTTTAGTCATTGATTCCAGTTTCATTATTGGTAAACGTTTTTTGTTTAAATCTTTCTGGTAATCGTCTTTGTGTTTTTGTAATTCCGATAAAGTGGGAAACTTTTTAGGATATATTAATTTGTTTCTTTCCTGTTTCACATTTAATAGAACTGTCGCCCTAACGAGTCTGTGGTCGCTTCCTAGATCAAACTTGTTTAAGTCGTGACGTCTGTTATGATATATCTTTTGTTGCTTATAATATAGTCAATCTCGTTTTTAGTTTGAGACTCGGGACTTCTCCATGTCCATCTTCGATTTTTTGGTTTTTTGAAAAAGGAGTTCATCAGGAACAGGTTTTCCCTTTGGAGGTAATTAATTAAAGTTTCCCCTCTTTCGTTAAAGTTACCGAGACCAAAATTTCCTCGATTTGGAATGTTGTCGTTATTGAGGTTGCTGACTTTGGCATTGAAATCGCCCATGATAACTGAGAAATAGGTTTTTTCTGCTTTGATTGTATAGTTATTCTATTTCGATATCTTCAGAGGAAGTTGTAGGGGCGTATACTTGAACAATTTGGAGGCTGTATCTTTTGGATATTCTTAATACGATGTAGGTGACTCTGGCTGATGTTGAATTCATTTTTATTATTCTATCCTTGATTATTTTATTTACAAGGATGCCTATACCGCCCAAGTGCGTGTTCGTGTCTTTGTTGTTTAAATATAGGACGTGTCCTGATTTTAGGGTTATACTTGCCTTTAGCTCTAGTCGTCGAGTTTCGCACAAGCCTAATACGTCCCATTTTATATGCGACAGTTCTTCTTCCTGTTCATCTATTCGATGGTTGGACTTCATATCCCTTATGTTAAACGTTGCTATATGTAACTTTGTTGCTCTGTGATTATGGATGGAAGGTTGTAGCGAATTTTTGCCTCTCCCAGAATCCTTGAGGCAGCCCTTTTGCAAGGAGTGGGAGTTGTCATTAGATGATCTACCCACCGATGGGGTACACTTCCTGTTGTTATAAAATTCGCCATTTGGAGGTTTTTGGCATTTAAACGCCGCGATTGCCAGGCGGGTTGGCGAGTTTTAATTTCAGCCGCCCCTAACATCGAGAACCGACGGCGACGCTGTTTACAGCCACCCACGCTGGATCAGACGCTGCGTGGGAATCTTCTTAGCTTCACCTTCATCACTTCGGGACCTTTCCGGCATGGATGGCTCTACCGGTAGCTACGCTACCGCCGGCATCTCTTCCTGGATGTAAGGTTACTGAGCTCTCTCACCGACGCGACGACAAGGTGTTTATTCCCCTTGTGTGTGATAATGCATTATTAATATGCGTGTATGGATACGTACGTACGTGTGGAACACTACCACACGCATATGTTAATAATACCCTTATCACACTCGTATTGTAATTATCTATAACGTATTCGTGGTTACAGTAACTCGTGGTTATTGGTTGCGTGACTCTTTCACACGCGCATGTAATAATATTTTACAATTGTTGTTGTATTTTGCAAATAAATTTTAAAAAAAGTAATTTTCTTATTCCATTTGTATAGTAGGGCAAGTCAAGATTTTAAGAAAAAAAAATTAAATTAATATTTAGGTAAAATTTATAATAAATTCCAGTAGATTGTTTGTTGTTATTGTCGGTTGCAAGTGTGAAAACTCGATTTTACTATGGTACCTATAAGGATATAATGTAAAATAGGTTAGCGAATAAAAGTAGATCCAAGTATGTGTCTTGGCAGGAAAGTAGATGTCTGCATCTGTCATGTATAAGAGTATATGTAAGAACTTAATGGGATGAGGGGGATTAATTATGATGCGTAATTATAGTTTAGGTTAATAATTCCACATATGTATATTATGTAAATGTCGATCATGTATAAATAAATTAAAATAAAATAAAATTCTCTATACATTGTATCTGTTCTGTTTTCACTTCGTGTATTTCTGGTTAGACGCCATTTTACCTTAATACTACTTTTTACTTTCGTTGAAATCTTGACTTGTGATAAATGCTATAACGTAATGTAGGTATATTCAGTATATTTTTGGATGTGTTCTGCGAAGAGGCTTAGGGCAAAAGCTTTGAGAGGGTCTAGCTAGGCGGCTTGAGGGTGATTCACATCAAAGATCTGTGCTGAGTGTGCCTTTTTAATCGTGATAGGTCACCCATTCTTGATAAAAATATATCGTGCATGTACAAGTCAGCCCCCTTCTTTAATTTTCGCTATTATGCAAGAAGCTTTACATAAATTAAATTCTTCACAAAGAGATATAAGAAGACTTGAATGCTATTAGCTTATTAAGGGTAATAAGGTCGCTT
>MU189989.1:9508-46801 GCA_016904865.1 Pissodes strobi
TGGGGGAGGACGTTGGGATTTGATGGGCCACATCCCGTGGCAACTCGGAATGGCGGGGGCGTCACTCCCTGTAACTGTTCTCATCAGTTTGACCTTCCTGTCCCTTAATACAATGTAGCCCCTCTTGTTACATACTGTAATTGATCAGCTCCACACTTTGTACTTCGGTGTCCTCCAGCCTGGGGGAGAACGATGGGATTTGATGGGCCACATCAGTTACGTGGTGCCTCAATTCGTCCCTGGAATCCAAGTCACCTGAGAAGATAAAGTTCGATTAACGCATACAATGCTATTTACCAGTGATAACATTAATAAAAATGCTGTTTCCTATTTTTATTGGACATTATCTTTAGACAATTTGCTTACCCGTAAATTATCTGGTGGCAAAATATCTTATAAGCATTAAATTAGGAACTTATATTTTACGCCATATTTAATCTTATGCTTATATTATGATTATTAACTTTTTATCAATATTGAATAAAATAAATACCTTAGAAAATAGGATAATATAAAGTGAATTGCTAAAAGTCGTAATGTTAATTTGCGAATCTGTATCCTTGTGCCAATAGATTCGCATTAGAGAATCTGCATAGTTTTATTGGCAGTCTATTACCAAGTATAATTTAAGGTGCTTTAATTAAGTTTATCATATTTTTGGAAACACAATTTAATCAACAACGTAACTGGCGTAGTCGGTAGGATTTCCCGTACAAGACGTTAAAGTGTAGTGCCTTTTTGAAAAGCTCTTCAACAAATTGGTGATTTTCAAATCTTTTACGGGCAGATCCAGAAACACACTACAAGATTTATGGACCTATAGTATTGGAGCACGTCCAAATAGTGGTCAACAGCCATCCTGGGGAACGCATATCCTTGCAGAAGGCTTAGTTAGTGCAGAAGAAAAAGAAAACTACGAAGAAGAAGTAAGACAATTTAAGCAATTATTTAATTTGATTTCCCAATCCAATTTTTTATTTTTCTAACTTATTTTATTTAGGTTTAGTAAGTTTAACTGTAGATAAAATTTGAAAATATAGACGTAAAATTCGAGGTATTCCACAAAAGTCAAGTTCTTCAAATATTGATTCAGATTCTGATCTTGAACACATTTTAGAAGAATTACCGAAAGTTACTCCACTTACAGATAATCCTGATATCGATAATAGTATAAGTAAATGATCAAATGGAAAAATTAACACAAATATAATATAACATTGAGAAATTAGTGTTGATAACATTTCAAAAGTATCTGCCATCTCAATTACAACTAGCAATTAGGCTTAAAAATCCCGAAAGCCTTGAACAGGCTATGCAATATCTGCTAGAGGAAGAAAATTTCCTTTCTATGATAAATGATGGTAAAAATAATTTTTCCCCTAATATAAATCCCATCTTCACCCGAATTCAACCACAAGTATCAAGGCCTAGATTTCATGCCCCATTTATTTCAAATCAATATTCACCTTTACCACAAACTTCTTATGTAAGACATTTCCCTAGTCAACCAATTAATGTCACGTCAAGACAGGTCCCACCTCCTAGATATTCTACAAATCAACATATTTTTGGAAAAGAGCCACATACTAATGTATGGGAACCTAAAGGAACTGATCAACCACAATCAACCCCTAGGCCTGTTGTGACGAGACAGACAGTCCAAAAACCAAACACTTCTTTTCAATCGACTTCAACCTATAGACCACAAAATTTCCAATCCCAGCTTAGACCCAACCTTATGAAGAAATACATAATATGAATGATACACAGTCAGAGTATTATAAAACCATTCATGATACACAAATAGAATATTTAAATATTAGTGAAAGTGATTTACAAACCGCGCACTGTTCGACTCAAGAAGATGAATTCCACATGAATAATACTGAAGATTTAGAACTTGAAACTGATGGCGACTATTATAGTCCTAAGACAGAAATAAATCCTCGTTGTTATATTCCAGGTGTAACAAGCGTAAAAAATGGTAAAGGAATAGTAGAAATACATAATTCAAGTTGTGAAGAACCTTATGCAAATCTAAGGAAGCCCTTAAAAGCAAACCCTATAAATGTGTTTGAGGTATTTAAAGGAAAAGAAAACATAGATGCTTTGTCAAGAAATTCAATCACCGATCAGAAGAGTCAATTTCTTTTCAATGAAACCGGAGATACCGGCGCAGTTACAAGACAATTCATGGGAGAAAAAGAGGTCAACGTCACCACTACTATACATTCAGCAAACAAAATACCTATATTGTCTTTACCCTATTCCGAGACACCACTAAACCACCATAAAAACCAAATGATTATAAAAATTTCGGAATCCTTTGTACCACTTTGCATTCAAGAAAAAATATTCGGAAAACCAAAAGTTTATTAATATTCGAAGACGTCATCTAGATGAAGATCTAGAAGAGTTTATTGCTAACTTAATCAATAACAAAACTTATCATCTATACTTTTACAATAAGGAACATGAAAAGATTTTTATTACACACTTACAAGAAAAACTTATCCGCATCAACTCGAAATTATTAATATGCTCAACTTGGCTGACTGATGTAATATCAGATAATGACAAACAATATAAGAAGAATTATCATCACGTGTATAAAACAGGATATAGAGACATAACAACAATGATATACAGAGAAGCTAATATTGGCCAAATTTAGACAAGGATGTAGCCACCTACATAAATAATTGTACTATATGCCAGAAAGCTAAATATGAACGAAACCCAAACCACTTTGAATTTCAAAAGGTACCTATGGGGTCAAAACCATTTGAAAGAATTCCTTTGGATACTTTAACAATCTCTATACACCTTTTCTTAATTTTCACAAGCATATCCAATACCTGGGGTTAATGCTGTCAATGTATTAGATGAACTGTTGATATTTATATCTCACTATGGACTTTCACTAGCCATAGTTTGTGACAACGGAATTGAATCCAACAATAATTAATTTTTCGATTTTTGCAACCTGCATAAAATCGAGATTCACTTTATGACACTAATAAATCCTAACTCTAATAGCTATGTGGAAAGATTCCATTCTACGTTATTGGAACAAATAAGGACCAAAATGCAACAAAATGCAAAATACAATAATTCAATCCATTCATCAACAAATTTCACCCCATTTGAAATAGTCACTGGACATTTTAACTCAAAATATTCTTTTGATATTCAAGAGAAGGATATATTCTCAAAATGCGTATCAGAGCATAAAAGAAAACTGAAAGAGAAATATACAAATCTAAATGCGAAATTTAATGCTACAAAGACCAAGATTCAAAACTAATGAATTAAGGAAAACTCCCATATTTTTAAACCCCGATGATGGAGTTTATCACAAACAAAAAACTGATAAACTGAAATATATGAAAGTCAACCCTGTAGCACATAAAATTGAAACATCAACATCCAAGTATTTCAAGTATAATATAAAGAGGCACAAAAAGTATTAACACTCTTCTTTCTCTTTGTATCAAAATGAAGTTTACACTAGGTCTCTCATTATTTCTTCTCTCTTGTCTATAACCAATATATAACTGCATCTATTCTAGAACTAACCAATCAAATCTTGCCACTTCTTTTTATGTTACTGTAAAATAATATCAAACAAACATACGTTTGTAAGTTTTATTAACACTACTGATTTCATTGAATTATCAAATACCCTTAAATCTCAACTAAACTTTACCACAAATACAAATGGTAGAATCATGTCCAACGAATCAACTTAACAAGCATGGCCATTATTGAATCAAATAGATAGTTTATTGCACGTGATTAATTATAATATTAGGAAAAAACGCGGTTTTTCTAATATCGGAAGTACCGTATCTAAATGGTTATTTGGAACCCTTAATCACGAAGACGGCGAAAGGATTGATTGTGTTGAATCACTTAGCTTAAAATGATCACCTTCTTACGGAGAAAATTAATGATCAATTATCCATTGCCCAAGATTTAATGACCAGTCATACTCTTTTTCAAATATGATCTAATGTTCTAGTAACAACCAAATATCAAGAGAATATTAATTCAAGAAACGCTTTGAACTTAAGAATCAACTCTCTTGTTAGCCTAGACAATTATTTAAATCAACTTATAAATGCTACAACTTTTGCCTATCTAAACAAGGTTCACCCAACCTTACTTTCGTTAAACGTTTTAATGTCAATGATAAAGAAAATGTCATCCCTTTACCGCAAAGTCCAACTAGTAAACTTTAAAAATCTACATAGTTTTTATAAGTTCTTAGGTGTTCAACTTACCTTTAACATAACATCTTCTTGATTCATTACCCTTTGTTGGACCCTGTTCTATTTCAATATTTCTTTATGTATCCGATTCCTATTCAAAATTGAATCATACCACCTTCTAAACCCTACCTAGCCCTCAATGCAAAAATGAAGACATACCAATATGAAGAGGAACCATGCGAGAAGATAGAAGACACCCACTATTGTAAGAACCACCTAGAACTTAATGAAGATTGTGTTTTAAATATAGTTATCAGAAACAGAGCCGCCAACTGTAAAACTATAACAGTACAGTATGATGCGCAAACAACCAATCAAATAACACCCCAAAACGTTTTGCTGACCACTCCTATCACTACGCATATCACCGAAATGTGCCAAAATGAGAAACACAGTGAGTTACTTCCTGGAAGCTACCTCATTTTCATTCCAGAAAAATGCCATGTGTTGGGGAACCACCCCAACAAGTGTATTAACTTGTCCATTTTCACCCTGTATGTATGTAGTATGAATGAGCCATAATTAATCCACGAATATATTTATTTAACCCCAGGAGAACAGAAATTTGTGCATTTAAATCAGCATATGTCAGTTCTTCATTACCTCTTAGTCCGAACCTGGATGGTCGATTCGATTATATAAAGTTAAATGTCATTCCGTCAATTCAATCGTGTGTAATAAGATGTTTTCACCCTTTCAAATAAAAACTGACGCTACATTTCCCGCGAATCCCCACTTTATTTCGGTCTTCTTCCCGCCTATCGATAGAAAAATTATAGTTCAGTGCAGTTTAGACTTTCACTCGATCAATAGCCAAAGTTCTGTTCCCGTTTTCGCGCCGAAAGGTCCCACCCTTTTTGGCAATTTCTCCGATTGTATGCATAAATATTAGAGAAAATTTAGTGTACCTATGTCTCAGATAACCTAAAACAGATGCGCAAGCGGCTATTTAAATGCGTGCAACAGATTTGGCAGCGAATGCTGCGAATGACTCATGGTCGTAAATGGCTTGAACAGGTTTTGGCTATCTACAGTTTAGTGCGGGCCCGTATGGATAAAACATTCTAAGTGGCAACACAACTGCAAGCGGAATAGTAGAGAGTCATATTCAATCTTATTTTTTAAATTATAAAATTAGTTTAAATGTGTTAGTGACATGCCTGGTTATACGTGCCTGTATTCCTGTTATTCAAACAGAAGCCCGATAAATATTTTTTCAGGTGCCCTAAAGACCGAGAAAGGTATGTCTTGTGATTTTTACATGTCAAAGCATGTTATTTATATATATTTTTTTTAAGACTGCCCTGAAAATAGACAAAAACGCACTAACAACTGCTCTTGAAAACTGGACATTTCAAAATCTGTAAATCGCTCCCCCTGGGGCCTCATTTTAGGGCTTCGCCCCAGGGGGCGCTTTTCCATATGTGTCAAATATGAGGTTCCCACACCGGAGCCCCCATTGAAAAGCTTCGCCCCCCGAGGGCCCCATGTTAAAATCTGTGAAAAATGGGCCTCGCACCAATATCCGTACTTTGGGCCTCAAGGAGTCCCAATTTAGTGTTTCACCCCCGGATGCTCCCTTTTCCGAATATGTAAAAAATTGGTCCCCCCAGGGGAGGCAAAGCCATAAGCGGAGACCGCCGGTGAATGGATATGAAAATAATAACTACAAAAATTAAGGACGAAACCTTAGAATGAGGGACGAAACCCAAAAAGGGCGCACCGGGCACAGCGTTGTCCCAGTTCTGGCATCTCAACAACCAGTTACACAAATTGCTGTAGAAGGGTTTGTATGGTCTTTGTAAAGTATATATTTTTATTTAAAGACAAGATGCTTGTTATATTATATTATAATAAATATTATATAATATCAATATTATTTGCCAATTTATTTATTGATTGATTGATTTGCATTCGTAGAAGGAGTATAGTATGCAACGCGTCTGAAAATCACTTTTCAAACTAGTGTGAAGTTTGATGGCACGAGCCGTAGGCGTTATTTTCAACACTTGTTGCACAATATACCATTCTACCACACTCCCAGTGGGGCACCCTGTATGTAGCAGTTGTAGAAAAAGTATAGTGTGCTACTCGTGGTGAAAAGTCTTATGTTCAGCATTTGTTGCACAATATACCATAATGATACTCACATATACATAAATAAAATTGGTTATTGGCGCGGCCGGTCTTTTACTAATTGCCAGCCGCAGGTTTAAAACTTCTTTGCGCGGGCAATTCAACTCCGCGGATAGATGTGTCATAAACGAGATTCGATATTTCATTCGCTTTCGGATCTGTAGTTGGGTTATCTGGGCCTCTGTTATCTTTGTCCACGTTGGACAAAGGCCTCGTTTAGGCGTTTTTAATGCAATCCCCAAAACAGAAACGACGTAACGTCTATGTTCCCTTATAGATTGAAGAGAATCAGTAAAAATGGCAATGCAACCTGGCAGTAATAGCAATCCATTCCAAATTCCAGCAAAGCAAATACAGGAATCCAATGGTTAAAGTTTAATAGGCTACCCCTAGATACGATAACACTAGAGAAAATAGAATATTAAGGTATTTTGTAGAGTGAAAGGAAAGTTGAAATTTTCAAGACAAAGATTTGAATTTAAATTAACAAATCAATACTTTTTAGTAGATATTTGAATTAAGTACCCTTTTGTATATAGTATTTAATGTGTGATAGATTGAATGCATCAAGCAGTGTAGACATTGTATAAATTATGTATATATTTTCTTGTATTTAATGCAAGTTAGGTACAACTGCATTATTAAAGTAAATAGTTGTTAACCTACCTACCGAGTTTCAATCCACAAAGTATGTCTAAAATCCCCACCACCCTATCTTAATACAGTCGACTTAACTTGCTTGTGGTCAATTATACAGTTAATTAGCCACCCACACCTTTTTGGCTTAAAGTAATTAATAAAATTAATTTGTTGTACCGACTAACACCCGTTGGTCGGTACAACAATTGATATTGAAACGTTTTATGCAACTGAAACTACCCTTCTACCAGCCAGAGTCATCCAATTTCGGATCTTAAATATGTCAGATCTCCAGGAATATTCAATTTTAATAAAACTTAAGTCAATGTACCTACAAGAAATTAAGCACATGACCTCCATTGTCAATAACCAGAACAAACTTGTTCTGCCCGAAGAGGATCAGATCTACCATTATCCATGGGTCTGGATTATCATGTACATTTCTGTTATTATTTGCATAATAACATATTTTGGAGTACGCTGTTATTACAAATTCAGCTATCCCCACCTACTTATATCCAGAAAGAAGACGATGGAAGAAGAAGAAAGACCTACTGATGAGAGTCCCTCATAGGTCTTTCTTAGGCGGGAGGAGTTATGTGGTGCCTCCATCTGTCCCTGGAATCCAAGTCACCTCCAATCCATTCGATTAACGCATACAATGCTATTTCCCGATGCTTATCTCTTTCAATGACTCAAGTGATGACATTAATAAAAATGCTGATTCCTCTCTTTAATGGACATTATCTTTAGACAATTTGCTTACTATAATTTTACCCTTAAGTTATCTGGTGGCAAAATATCTTATAAGCATTAAATTAGGAACTTATCTTTTAGTCCATATTTAATCTTATGCTGACATTATGATTATTAACCTTTTATCAATATTGAATAATAATAATTACGTTAGAAAATATGATAATATCATACAGTGAATTCCTAAACGTCGTAATGTTAGTTTGCGAATCTGTATCCTTGTGTCAATAGATTACCAAGTATGATTTAAGGTGTTTTAATTAAATTTCTCATATTTTTGAAACACAATTTAATCAACAACGTAATGCATCCCGTGTCAACTCGGAATGGCGTACAGTGTAAAAAACTAGCTTTCTAGGAAAAAAATCATAACTTTTAAAATAATTATAATATTATGTTTCCAATTGTATAAATATGTTTAGTACAAAGAATAATATGTTTTAATAGTATTTTTTTCACTCCATCTCGGTATACAGGGTGTTCCGTTCTAAATGGAACAAAAATTAAAAAATGGGCATATAAAAAAATTGTAACCGACTCTGGATTTGCTTTTAAAAAATGACAGTTGGAACAAAATATGCAGTTTTCAAATCAAGCAAAAAAAAAAGTTTACTCGATTATCTTGAAAAATATAATTTTTATGGATTTTGTCCATTTAGAACGGAACAAATTGTATGTCGTTTGGGAAAGAAAGTAGTAGGTGGAGTCCTTTCGACCTTTATAATTTTTAAGGCATACAAATAAGAATATAATGAGGAATACATAATCTGGGTGTATACAGGCTGTATACAGATACCCACTCGCAGTGCATATTATTATTATGATGATTTAGCTATTACGAATTATTGCAGATACAAAATTAGTTAAATTAGCAAAACAGTAAAGCTTTTTCCATGATTAATAAAATGGTGAAAAAAGATACTTGATCAACTATTTACCTAAAAAAATTAGAAAATACGCTTCCATTTGTAAAAAAAAAATATTTTTATTTAGTATAATTGGTAATTGGATAATTTATTTAGCCCCTAACGACAAACTAATGAGACAATGACATATTTAAAGTTTCTCTTACATTGCCTAAAGAAAGTCTTCACTTTTAAGCAATAATATTTTGTAAATTGTTCCAATTGTTGTTTAGAGTGAGTATTTTCTTTGTTATTTCTGAAAGAATCCCTCAATTTTTCAAGCACCGTGCTCTCTTTGGCATTTGTCTCTGCTTGATGCCATACTTGTGCTAGCTGACGGTTTGTAACCGTCATGTCGCAGTCTATGAAAAAGTCTATATTAGCCGGAGTAGCGCAAAGTAGCAAAAAACCTTAACCTATTTATAAATTAGACACCTAATGGTTAAAAATATGTAAAAAGTACGGGGATGTTTTTTAGTGTATTTTTAAAATTCATTTTCACGAGCGGTTCATGGCTTCCTAAGACATATCTGTGTACTTGCATGTTATGTGTTGCTTATATAAAGATATTAAGGTCTACTTTGATAAATTTGCAGGTAGTTTTTTTCTAAATTTAAAATGTGAAGTTACCATTTTTTTCCGCTTACATTACACTGATGGCGAGGGTGTCACTTAACAAATTAAACTATTTTACTAAAACGTGTACATACTCGGGTAATAATTATATAGAGATTTATCTAATCTGCGTCCACATTGCATGGGCATTTACACAGGTCACAACATCCTATATTTTTATAGCTGCAGTTACCCTTGTACCACTTGCAATCATGAAGTGGCGGACACGAGAATATTCGTGCATGTCGCTAATGCCGTACACAGGGGTGCAAAGAGGGTTCTTGTCAGGGCTTCTAATACGGATGTTATTGCACTGACATGTTCCGCAGTGCTCAAACTGCCCGACCTTGGGGAACTGTAAGTACAGGGTGTCCCATTTTCGATGATATTAGGGGGTATCTCACTTACGAGTAAAGATAGAGAGTTGCGGTTTTAGCAGCACTATGCTACTTTTTTATGAAAATAACCATGGTATAAACAAAATTTTCATAGCTCGCTTCGTTTCTGAGATACAGGGCGAAATTTAAAATAATGCATTTTGAGACGCCCTTCGTATCTCCCTTATCCTTTAACATATCGCAAAGCCAAAAACGTGCTCTTATACAGTTTTTTACGTAGAATCCAGTGGCGTAGTCAAATTTTTTATATGAGCTGTCAATTTTAACTATAAATCAAACTTATATTTTTTTAAATGGAACACACTGTATATTTTTCATTCGTTCGATTGGATATTTTATAAGCTTTATAAAAATATAATACATGATATGTATTTTAAATAATAAGCCGTAAATTTATAATTTTACAAAATGTATCTCTATACGACACTCTTGATGAGTATGGTATAAGCATTATCTTTCAAGCAGATGTATTAGTAGGCAAAGATTATTAGAGCAATGGAATGATCATTTTTTATTGCCAAGATCTGTCACTTGAAAAAATTATATTTTCTGTGTAATATTGTGTTTTTTACGATGGCTGAAAATGAAAATTATTAACATTTTGGAAAAAAAATATGACATATCCGGCCCCTACCAAAAACGTATAATAAGGAAAAATAAGGTGGGGACGGACGCAACGTTCCTTGTTCTACAAATTTTTCTTTATTCCGGAAAACATTAAAAGATCAGGTGGCCTTCTTTCGGGATACAAATATATTTACTTTCTTGTTTACTTCGTTCTCTGCCTATTTATAATATAATAAATGCTGAGCACTGCAAAGCTAGTAATCTAATCCTCTAAAACTACATAGTCGCCATAAGTGGCCATATAATTCCTCCCTTCTTTAAGTTTGAGAAAATGGGGGATTTTCGAGAGTCTTTAATTGTATGTCCACTTTTACATCTTTTCGTTTTTTACAATAATATTTGCGACCAACCAAAATTACTACAATTATTATTATAATGGTTACAATGGTTATTAAAGCTATTGATAAACTATTATTGTCAATATCGAAGTCTTTTAGAGTGCTAACGGTTAATCTTTTAGCATCTTCTAAACCTTCTTTTATATTTTCTAAGTTCACCTCTTTTAATTCTAAAAGTTCATTATTCTGAACTAACTTTTCGTCAGTATTTATTGATGGGAGTTTTAATCTTAAATTGACAGTTTCTGGTTTTTGCGAATCATAGTTTTCGTTTCGAATTTTAACTTTACATTCTGCTGGTATAATAAGAGATACTGTACTTATTGTTTCAAGACTGTGTTGATTGGGGCATTGAAAATAGATATTTTCTTCGGAAATTGGGATTACTATAATGGAATTATCGTCCAGTAAAGTAATTGATGTCTCCTTGTACTTTATAGGTACCATAGAACAATGATTAGTTAGGTTAATCATTTGAGGGACACAGGGCTCATTTTTATTGAGTAAAGTTAAAGGACATAGAAACATATCTTCTATTTCAACACATTTTTCTTTAACGTTGAAATAATCATCACTTGATCTCATGAGATAAGGGTTATTTATTGTCGTTACCTGATTATTTACAGGAATTGGATACACTCTGTAAAAGATATATGGCTTATTCGATATTAAAGGAATAGCGATATAAAATATTATTAGGTCATTTTTAATTGTCACGTCTGCATGAGCAATCTCATAATACCTGGTAATATTATCAAAGGGAATTCGCGTGTTCGGGTCAAGTTTAGAAATTATCTTATTAAGTTCTTGATACTTAAATATGCTGTGATGCATAATATTTATTTCTGCGAAGTTAATTGCAAATGCAATCAATTCCAGGGTAAGAATGAATCCTCCACAACAATATAGAACATATTTACAAGTTAATTGCAGTTTGCACATTGTTCTTTATTTCCTGTAGCACACGAAGGTTATTCTCTAGGTTATCTAGTAACAAAATAAGATATGTGGCTTTTGTTGCTGATTGTGTAATTTGCGTTAAATTGTTTATACGCGCTGCTAAAAGTTGCTGATTTTCAGTAATTGAATTTAACTGAGAATCTATATCTTTTGCTAATTTCTTGACGACTGTTTGTGTTGAAAGTAAATCGTCATGTATTGTCTTTTGGTTGTCTCGAAGAGTTTTAATATAATTGTCATAGCGTTCGCCATCATCTGCGTCTAACGTACCATACAAATATTTTTGAACTGTTCCGAGAAAGTTAAAAAGACCTCTTTTAATCCTCTTTTGGGGTTTGCTATAATGTTTGACAAATAATTCGATTGATTCAGCCATATCTATTAAATTCTCAGTTCTTGTCATTAAAAGTTGGTGTAAAGGTGAATAAGGCGAGATAATAATGTCTCTTGTATTAATAAATGTCTTATTGATTTATAAAAGTGTTGACTTAGTTAAATATAAACAATTTCTAATGCTAGTTAAATTGACATGATAATAAACATGATGATAATTCGTTATACATAACTTTTTCCTTGGTAAACTGGAAGTAATGGGTTCGTTATCTTCTCAATCTTATACTGAGCGTTGACTAGTAAAGGAAGTAAAACGAAGATAGTCCTCATCTTTGTTTTCCTGAAAATAAGGAATGTCGTTTAATATCCTTTGGATGTCTTTGATTTTTAAATTCAGTCAATTTATATATTTTTTTATTTTTAGTCCTAACTTGCGTGGAGTATTTACAAGTTGTTTTGTCATTTCTGATATTTCAGGGTCATCTTCACGATTTTTATTGAGTTTTGCTAAAACATTAGCCTTTTTGGCATTTAATTTTGAATTGATCTTTTCATTTAATTCTTGGAATGTTTGAGCAAGTTCATAAACGTAATCTGTTTGTAATTGATTTAGATTTTTCTCAAAGTTGAGTTGATAATTGATATTACCTTTTAATACTTGAAAAGGGGTATACTCATGTGAAGAATGAATGCTATTATTATAATTCAAAATAGCTATATCTACTAATTCTTGAACTGTTTTTGTACGATGGTCATTTCTAATTGCAATGATGCTTTCCTTTAATGTTGAATGAAATCGTTCAATAGGCGAGTTCGAATTTGGGTTATAAGGTGTAACAAAATGTAATTCGATCTGATAAGTCTTGCAAAGATCTTGAATTAAATTGCTTTTAAATTTTTGAGCATTATCAGTTGTTATCTTACAAGGTGTACCGTGGTGTGAGAAGTACTTAATTAAGCTTTGACAAATTTCTATTGAAGTTTCATTAATAGGGTAGGCAGCTGCAAACTTAGAAAAGTTGTCTATTAATGTTAGATATTTTTGTCCTGATAGGGAATATATAGCCATGTAAATATGTTCTAATGGTTTTGAACCTGTGGGCGTTGGTTTATAAATTACCTTAAAAGGATGTCTGTCATACTTTGTTTTTTGACAAGTTTCACAGATATTTACAAAATTAATTACATCTCTTTCCAAACTAGGCCAATAATACCGTTGTTTAATATTCTTGATATTCTCAGTCATTCCTCTATGCGATGTTTTCGTCTGGTGATATCTTTCAATAATTTCTTTTTGTTCGTTTTCACTTATGACGTCATCAAGTAGTAAATTTTAAATGACAAGTTTATAAGCATTATGCTTAAATGTTTCTTGGAAAATTCTTATTATTATCGGCTCCAACTCTTTGTTTGGGAAATGTAAACAGTGCATATCGGGAGGTAAATGATCTCTAAGAAGTCGTTGTACTTCTTCTGTTGAAGGATTCTGATTAATGAAAATCAAAAATCTCTTTTTGGTTTCAAATAATTTTATCGTTGTCACATAAGATGTATCTTTTGTGGTCCATTTGAATATTGCCTGGTTCTTAAATGTATTTACCGCCTTATTTACATATGGGGCACCAAGAATTGGGTCTTCCATTGATGCATGTATTGTGTCCGTATCTGAGTTGTGTTCTTTTACGCTATCCTCTACCTTAGGGGTGTCGTAATCTTTGTTTCCATCCACTGAACTAGCAGTATCAGTTTCTGATTTCGCTTTCTGTTTGCTAGTTGACGGTTGAGGTGTCTTTTTGACTGGTAATGGTTTTTGATTATTTGTCAATGGTTTATCTTTATCTACGAATGGTTTATCTATCCAAACCGTTGTTGTTTTATTCGGAGCTTTAATCTGACTGTCCGATATAATATTTATTTTTGGAGTCTTCTTCTTAACTTCTGCTACTTTTTCTGAATATACTTTCCTTGGTTTTTCGAAAAGGTTTTCCTGTGAATCGAAAAAGTGCTTAATTTTTTTCGTGCCACAATTGTTGATCATCTTTTTCTTCTTCTTTTTCACATATAGCAGACATGTGTGTGGGTGGTGATTTTGTTATTTCCACTGGATGTACTTCTCGAGGTGGACGGGAAAGTGAGACTGCATTGAAATTCTGAGTACCTTTTTTGTACTGAATTGTATATTCGAATTTTTGAAGTTTTAGTCGCCATCGCACTAATTTTGAATTTGGCTCTTTAATGGAGAAAAGCCATTGCAGTGGCTTGTGATCACTTACAATGGTAAATTTTCGGCCAAATAAATATGGACGAAAGTATTTTGTTGCCCATACTATTGCTAATAGCTCCTTCTCAATTGTTGAGTAATTACATTCACTTGAATTCAGAGTTCTACTTGCATAGGCAATAGGTAAATCTGAACCAATAGTTCCTTGCGATAGAATTGCACCGATTGCATATTCTGATGCGTCAGTTGTCAAAATGAAGGGTTTCTCGAAGTCCGGGTACTGGAGTATTGGATCGTTTGTTAGAATACTCTTACAAAGATTAAAACTGAAATAAAAGCTTTATCATGAACTATTTTTACATTTTTCTTAAGACAACTTGTTACTGGTTTTATTATCTTGGCGAAATTCTTAATGCATTTTCTATAATAACCAACAAGACCTAAGAATGATTTAATTTCTTTGGGTGTTTTTGGCATTTTAAAATTTTTAACTGCTTCGATTTTTCGTGGGTTAGGTTTAACACCGTCAGGGGTAATGACATGTCCTAAAAATTCAACTGACCTATGTAAAAATTCTGATTTGTCTAACTGAATTTTCATGTTAAATGACATTAACCTTTCAAAAACTAATTTTAACGAATTTATATGTTCTTGAAGACTTGTGGAGTAAATAATTATGTTATCCATGTATACAAGACAAACTTTACCTAAAAGTCCGCGCAAAACATTATCCCTAGTTCTTTGAAACGTAGCGGGCGCGTTTTTCAAACTAAATGGCATGCGTGTGTATTCATAATGGCCATGGTCAAAATTAAAAGCTGTTTTCGGTATGCTTTTTGGATCCATTTCTATCTGATGATATCCGCTTGCTAAATCTAGCATTGTAAAGTATTGACAACGTCCTAGCTTATCCAAAATGTCAGAGATATTTGGAATTGGGTATCTATCACTGATAGTCTTTTCATTAAGTTTGGAATAATCAATCACCAATCTCCACTTCTTTTGTCCAGAAGCGTCCGGTTTTTTAAGAACTATCCAAATTGGTGAACTCCAAGGGAATGATGAAGGTTGAATGTTTCCGCTGTCTAACATTTCATTTATTTGTCTATTTACTTCATCTTTATGTATATATGGATACCTATAATTTTTCGTATGAGTGGGTATCTCGTCAGTAGTGTTGATTACATTGACTTGATTTGTAAATGTCAAAGGGTCTCCAGGTTTCTGTAAAATGTTATTAAATTTTTTACGAAGCTTGAAAAGTTGTTCTCTCTCTTCTTGGTTTAAGTGTTCATGTCTAATTAGGGATTTTAAATCTACATTTTCATTCACGAAATTGGAATGGATGGATGTTTCAATATTTTTGAAATGAAATATTTCAAAATTGTTAAGTTCGATTGATTCTAAAGGCATATTGTCATTCGTACTACCTTCTAATACTATTGACCTATCGGTATGATTATAGATATCGAGTGTGTAAGTATTATTATCAATTGTCACAATAGTTGGTTGTATTTCGATATCATGGTCACAAAAATAAGGCATTATCCATGTCGTAGTTGGGATAACTGTTAAATGTAGACTTTTGAATTGTTTTTGGCGGAATTTCAATTAAGTATTGATCGAAGTCTTCTCAATAATAAAAAGGAATTTTTAAGTATTGATTTCTTAGTAATTGATTTTTTAAATCGATATTCAAGTTTAATTTACAAAGATCTTTTATACCTAAAATACCGTCAAAATATTCATGAAATGGGTACAATATGAAATCAACTGAGTCTGTTATACCAAAGCATAAGAATAAGGGAATGCTTGCTTTACCCTCAGCTTTTTTAGAACCTGCACAAGTTTGTAAAGTGCTCGTATAAGGTTGTATTAACTCAGGAAAATAAGTCTCTGCTAAAGATGGTCTTAATAATGAAGCATGAGAACCAGTGTCTATTAGTAATTTAATATTATAATTGGGAATTTCAATATACGGTAATTGATTAATTTGAAAACTATTCAAATTTAAACATGGTTTTATTCCGAGGCTGGTAAATGAAAATTTTCTAGGTGAACTAGTTGTTCACGTATGTTTTCTTCATCTTGAATTTCTAATTTTTCCACATTTTGGTAATAGTCATGTTCATCAAAGTCCGAATTATTTATTGGATACTCGACAATATCGGTATCAGAATAATAATTTGGTTCTTCATTTTCAAGGTGGGTTAATTCTTGCCAAGTGAAATTGGGTTTACCTTGTGGTCGAAAATGAGATTGTTGTGGTCTTTGCACTTGACTCACAGGTTTTCGGGGCTGGACACTAACGCCAGACATGGGTTGTGGATATTGTTGGGGTTTCGAAAATTGTGCATTTCTTTGTGCTAAATTTGGTGTGAAATTTTGATTTGGGGTTCTGAAAAATGTTTGATTAGGGTATATTTGAAATTGTCCTTGAGGTTTCGGATTAAAAGGTTGATTATATGGTTTAGGGTTGAAATTAGTTGGTCTTGGAAAATTATTCTGGGGATTAACTTGAAACTTATATTGATTCTTCTGGAAATCAATAGATTGTGGTTTCTGAACATTTTTGTTTGAATTCTGATTTTGTAAATAATGATTTTTGAAATTATTTTGAGAAGTTAATATTTCATAGTTTGTTATTATTTCTATTGCATGATCCAAATTCTGTGGATTTTGTACAATTAATAAAGATCTTAATTCACTAGAAATATTGGATAGAAGGTTTTGCGTATCTGTAAGCTCATTTTGTGAAATTAAAACTGTGCGTGCTTCAATATTGGCAATTTCTGAACAAATCTCACTATTAATCTTAGTTACTAACGCTTTCAACTTTTGAATATAATCCTGTGTGGATTCACTCTTTCTGGTTAAAAATATAAGTTGTTGTTGTAAACTAGCTCTATTTACTGGGTCAGCAAACTTCTGTTGTAAAGCTAACCTAATTTCTGCCCATGTATTAAGATCAGATCTCGTTAGCAAAAAATCTTCGCCTGCACCGATTATTTTTGATTTTATCGCTAAGATTACATATTCTTGTTGAGATTCATCTCCGTTGAAATATCTAGCATAAAAAATATCTATTTGTGTTAAAAATGTTTCTAAACGAGTGGGCGTGCCATCAAAAGTTTTTAATAATGCTACTACTGATTTTAAAGCATTTGCCATAATGTTTGTATTTTCAACTTGCGTTTCTTGAACTTCGAATATATTTGAAATGTTACAATATAATTCAGTTAATTCACTTTCTGATGAATTAATCTTTTCTACGTTATTACGTCTTATTCTAGGATACGTTATATCACTAAATCTAACTTTAAATTTCTTCATGAGAAACTAGCATATTCTAAAAAGTATTACTTTTCACTTTTTTTCGAAATAAAATTGAAAAGTCTTAACTAACAGGATGTCCGATTATAAAGAACAATTACGACTTACAATAAAGTTCTCAATCTCTGTCCTGTATCAGGTGGTACTTCGCTGAAGAGGTATACTATCCAGGGTGGTTGCCTCCTGTCGTGGACTCTAGCCTACGCCAATAAGTCCTGTACTGGCTGTCGTAACGGCGTACCGATGAACGATGTCTGCCAGTAGTCACAAGTAGCTCTCCGTAGGGGTTGATGTTTCGATCCTTCCTTAACTGTTGAGACAGACGGAGTGGCACCAATAATCCAAAGGGCACTGATAATCCAGGAGTGTACACGCAAACGTCGTAACGTGAATCGTAACTTTTCCCGAATTTCGTATCCGAAAAGAATCCTTAGTACGCACACCGGAAAGGATCCTACCGACTGCGCCAAATATATTTACTTTCTTGTTTACTTCGTTTTTAAATACTTTATTTTAGTTACACGAAGAAAAATACAAGTAGTAATGTATTAACCTTCTACACTGAAAGCTTGCTTATGACTAAAATGCACACTCTTATCTCTGCCTATTTATAATATAATAAATGCTGAGCACTGCAAAGCTAGTAATCTAATCCTCTAAAACTACATAGTCGCCATAAGTGGCCATCTAATTATACCTATAAATTAAAATGATAGTTAAAAAAATAAACGCAGATAAGTCAAAATGTAAATAAATATTCAAACAAACCTATTAAATATAGCTGAGAAGCTTCACGGGAGTTTTCATTGCTCAGCATGAAGCAGAGTAACATGTTACATTTTTCAAAATATTGATAATTTTCATTTTCAGCCATCGTAAAAAATACAATATTACACAGAAAATATGAATTTTTAACTGACAGGTCTTGCCAATAAAAAATGACCATTCCATTGTTCTAATAATCTCTGCCTACTAATACTTATATCGTTGTTTAAAAGACAATACGTACTCATCAAGAGTGTCGTATAGATACACATTTTGTGAAATTATGAATTTTAAGCTTATTATTTAAAATTCATATCATGTATTATATATTTTTATAAAGCTTATAAAATTTTCAATCAAACGAATGAAAAATATACAGGGTCTACTGGAGTCTACGTAAAAAACTGTATACGAGCAAGTTATTAGATTTCCGATATGTTAGAGCAAAACGGAGATATGAGGGGGGTCCTAAAATGCAATATTTTCAAATTCGCCCTGTATCTCAGAAACGAAGCGGGTTACAAAAATTTTGTTTATTCCATCATTCGTTTCACAAAAAAGTAGCACAGTATTGCGAACACAGCAACTCTCTATCTTTACTCGTAAGTGACATACCCCGTAATATCATCGAAAATGGGACACACTATACATCGTCCTATGAGCAAGAACAAGTTTATCGCTGTCCACAAGATATGCAAAATTTTAGGTAAAATTTATTTTTTCTACATATGTTGTCACGTTCAGATTTTGGGAGTTCGAGTCATTATTAAGTTTTGAAGCACCCTCGTAGCTATTTCGTCTAGCATTTAGCTTGCGGAGGGATTCGTTGCGCGAGTCTCGGCTTGGTACGGCCCGACCGGATGGTTGGGGGGACACGAGTTTTGCGGGAAAAAGACTCGTGTTCCTTTTTGACTAGAGAAGTGGTTCCGTTAAGTAGGCCGTAGTCCTATCTCTCGCCGAAGGCGGATTTTGGTCGAATTACGGGGAAGTATTTCCGTTTTGGTTCTGGGAACCTGCTAGTGAGATACGTACAGTGTTCGTTGTTCGAAGTTTTATTAGCTGTGCGCAATACTATTTTAGCTGACGCGTGTGCACACCGTTGGGGCCTGTAAAGTTTTATAATCCCTCCCTCTTTGGGGGTTTGTATTTAAGCCTGATTAATTGGTAGTCTTTACTTAGCGGATTCATTCACTTGTTTTTTTTTTATTTGCATGTGTATGAAATAAAGTGTACGATTTGCTTTTATTTGCGGTGTTTCATTTGGCTCGACAGTGGTTGAATATATCGATTTTTCTATTTCCAGTTGAGTTATTTTTTTGTCTTACCGGCGGAGTTTCAAGGACGGGGGTTGTGCAGCAAGTTCCGGGAACCTCGCGGGGACTTCCACTTCGGTCAGTTTCGAAGTTGGTGGCGCCCAAATAAACTACACGTCGGAGCCGCGGCAATTGCCCGCTCGCCCAACAGCTTGCTGCAGGACTTTGCGTTTTGGTTCCGCCCAGTGTGCATCAAGTAGAAGGGACCGGGTCGAATTCTGTAGGTGATTTATTCTAATTCTTGGTGGAACTCATCATAGCTCCACAAGCTTTGAACAGCTCTTAATTTAATTTATTTTTTAACTTATTCATTTTTAAAATTAAAAAAAAGGGATTTCCTTTTCCTTTTTCAGAGCGGGATTACATCGTTAAAACCTTACACGAACTTAATAACTCCATTAAAAAGGTTTCGGGACCGGCCGCGAAAACTAGGTTCGAACGAATCCAAACTCTGCTCGTTCATTTATTAGGTCGTACCGATCGTATCCCCGCCGCCAGTTTGGACGCGGAAGCTAAAGAAGCTCGGGCCGGGTTGATCTCGCAAATACTTGCCACTCTAGATGCTTTGGAGCAGTTGCTGAGGAGCGACCCCCACCTGAGTCTTTTGTTGGAAAAATCGCCGCGGAATTCGGACTCGGAAGTGGAAATGTCGGATGGCAGCGCTGACGCGGCGACCGCCCATGAAGCCTACGGTTTCGACGCCGTGCTCTCATTCACAGGCAGTAAGCCTGGCGTCGAGTTTTAAGGCGCAGCGCGTGAGGAAGTGGGGTCTTAAATTTTCGGGCGAGACGAAACAGATTTCGGTACCTAATTTTTTGAAGCGCGTTTCGGAACTAGAATCGCCCGTGGGGTTACGGAGCGTGAATTGTTTGATTCGGCCATAGATTTGTTTACAGGAAAGGCGTTGAATTGGTTTCGCGCTAATCGATCCAGGTTTTCCGACTGGAGAGGTTTGGAGTCACTCTTATGCCGACATTATGAACCGCCGGATTATCGCTCTCATCTGTTTAAAGAGATTCTTGAACGGACCCAGGATATGACGGAGAGTATCGTGGATTATCTTTCCAGCATGAATGCTTTGTTCCGGCGTTATGGTGGTATGGCAGAGAATGTACAGCTCGACATAGTCACTCGCAATGTATCCCCATTTTATACCACCCAACTTCCGGTGGTCAATACCTTGGAGGAATTGGAAGTGGAGTGCTTGAAGTTGGAGGCCAAGAAGTATCGGGCCGATAATTACGTCCCACCTTCTAGGAAACGGCAATAGTTTGTGGAACCCGATTTCGCTTTTATTTCAGCGGACACCTCCACTTCGTCCGGAGCAGATGATACTTCCCATCCTGTCTATGAGGTCCGGTAGCAGTCCTCGCCGCCTTCGCCTGCGAATTCTCGTGTGTTTACGTGTTGGGAGTGCAACCGACCTGGTCATCTGAGCCGCGAGTGTCAAGAGCCCCGGAAAACTCGTTGTTATCGTTGTGGCACTCCGGGGGTAACGGTTAGGTCTTGCGCAAAGTGTTCGCCTTCGGGAAACGATTCGCGGGAGCGTCGATAGGTCATACGACGCCTTCCGTCCCCAACCCCGTAACGACCAACAGTGGCGACTTTCCCAACCTGAATTTGCTTGACTTCCTAATCGCGCATGCGCATGGTGATGAACGTCCTTATTTGGAAAACTCGGTGTTGGGACACTCAATGTTAGGTTTATTGGATTCGGGAGCGTCTCGTACTATTGTGAGTCATCCGGGTTTTAAAATACTGGAGAATTTAGGGTTGAAGCTGGTTAAGTCTCGAACCATTTGCACGGTCGCTAATGGCCAGAGATGTTCTAGTATTGGTTATTTTCAAACCCCGGTGACTTTGTTGGATAAGATGCGAATGATTGATATTTTGGTTCTTCCCGATTTGGCTCATCAACTTGTGCTGTGCATCGACTTTTGGAGGATTATGAAGATTATTCCCGACCTGAAACAAGACGTTTGGCATTTTTCGGGTACTGGTTCGGCCGTCGAGATTTGTAGTATTTTGAATGGTGATTCATTGTCGGAGGTTGACCGATTGGCCTTGGATTCGGTAGTGAATGAGAAATTTTCTTTGATGGGCAGTAGCCTTGGTTGTTGTAAGGTGGCCGACCATGTGATCGAACTGGAACCTGGTACTCGACCGATTAAGCAGCGGTACTACCCTCTCTCCCCTTTTAAGCAAAGGATCATGGATAAGAAGATTGAAGAAAAGTTGGAACTAGGAGTGATCGAGCCTTCTAAGAGTCCCTGGTCAAGTCCCGTGTGTATGGTACGGAAGAAGGACGACACTTACCGATTCTGTGTTGATTTTAGGAGGCTCAACGCTTGCACTAAGAAGGACGCCTACCCCATCCCGTACATTTCAGCCATTCTGGATCAACTTAGGGATACTCAGTACATCAGTTCCATCGATATCAAATCCGCATTTTGGCAGATTCTGCTTAGCGAGTCTTCTCGGTAACTTATGCTTTCACGGTACCAGGGAGAAACTTCTACCAGTTTCGACGTATGCCTTTTGCTTTGACAAATGCCCCAGCGACTTGGCAGCGTGTGGTGGATCGCGTCCTGGGGGTAGATTTGGAGGAGCATGTCATGGTATATTTGGATGACATAATTATCATTGCAAACTCCTTTTCCGAACATCTTAAGGATTTTATGTCTTGTTTTCGATCGACTCCGGGAAGCTGGGTTGGTAGTCTCGAAGGAGAAGTGCCATTTTTGTAAGCCTGAGTTGAAGTGCCTTGGATATACTGTAGACTCCAAAGGGTTGAGACCGGACCCGGAGAAGGTTCAGGCGATTGTGAATATACCTCCTCCTTAGAATATTACGGAAATTCCTCGTTTTATTGGGACTGCGTCTTGGTATAGACGATTCGTGCCTAACTTCTCCTCAGTTTTGGCGCCCATCACGCGACTCACGAAGAACGTCAAATGGGATTGGACCTCGGCATGCCAGTTGTCTTTTAATACCATCAAGGAAGCTCTGGTAACCGCCCCCGTACTTTCTAGCCCCGATTTCAGTCGTACCTTCATCCTCCAAACTGATGCATCCGTTTATGGTCTGGGTGCTGTTTTGACCCAGCAATTTGATGATGGTGAGAATGTGATTTACTATCTCTCTCGATCTCTCACTAAGCAGGAGATGAAGTTATCCGTGACGGAGAAGGAATGTTTGGCCGTAATTTGGAGTGTTGAGAAGCTCCGTCACTATTTATAGGGCGTCCATTTTAAGGTCATCAGCGATCACCACTCCCTATTGGGGTTACACAACCTTAAGGACCCTAGGGGCGTTTAGCTCGTTGGGCTCTGCGGTTGCAGCATTATGACTTCCAGTTGATTCATCGTATGGGGAAGGATCACGAAGTCCCAGATTTTCTTTCGCGTTCCGATCCGGTTCCTGTGGAGGACGTTGCTGTGGTCGATGAGGCCGACTTGCCCCCAAATTATTCTAATACTTCTGATCGATGGTACCTGGGGATGATCCGACGAATGGAACGGCGAGTGAAAAACGGAAATCTGTATAAGTATGTTAAGTATAGCAATCCCCATTTTCCCGAACATTCCGGTTGTTGGAAGATTGTGGTGCCTAAGGATGGTCGCAAGGAATTGCTGAAGAGATGTCACGACATTTCTGCTGCTGGGCATGTGGGTGTATTTAAGACGTTCTGGAAGGTCGCGGAACGGCACCATTGGCCTAAGATGAGGTCAGACATCACTCGGTATGTTCGCAGTTGTCCGATTTGTGCGCAGAATAAGGTCGAGCAGAAGCCACCTGCGGGGTTGATGGGTAATCGTCCGGTCGTTAAGGAACGTTGGCAGTCCATTAGTCTGGATTATATGGGACCGTTACCACGATCGAAACAGGGGAACACTTATATTTTGGTCGTTACGGATTACTTTAGTAAGTATGTGGTATTGTTCCCTTGTCGTTCGGCTACGGCTAAATCTTTGGTAAAACGTATTGAGGACGAGATTTTCTTAGTTTATAGAGCGCCACAATTTTTGACATGCGACAACGGACCTCAGATGAAATCCAACGAGTTTCAGGCTCTTTGTGATAGGTACAAAGTTAAAAACTTCTACACCGCTTCGTACTACCCCAGAGCTGATCACACTGAGTGCGTTAATCGGGTCATCAAGACTATGTTGCGCTCATACGTTCAACAAAATAATCACCGGACGTGGGAAGATAATTGCCGGCCATTGGGTGTGCCATTCGCACTTCGCGACACGAAATTACGGGTTGCACCTCTTATCTTGTATATTTCGGTAGAGAACATAAACTTTTTGGCCAGGACCATTGTAAAGACATTCCCGCCGTGAACACTGGGAGCCATGATTATGTTCGTGAACGGATTTCGTCCTTCCAGCAATTGTATTTAAAGATTCGCCAACGAATTGAAGCGTCTCGTATAAAAACCGGTCATCGGTATAATTTGCGCAGACGTCCTGTTAGCTTTGTTATTGGCCAGAAGTGTGGCGCAAGAATAAAGTCTTGTCGGACGCGACCAAATATTTTAGCGCGAAGTTGGCACCCGGATTTGTTGGTCCATTCACCATCAAAAGGAGAATAGGAACGTGTACGAATGAGTTGCAGGACGAGTCCGGAAGCGCGAAGGGGATCTGGCATGTTCAAGATCTGAAACCGGTTAACGTTGACTCCGAGTCTGATTCGGAGGGCTCATCTGACTGAGTGAACTACCTGCGAGGTTACTCTATTTACCCGATTGTGACATATTTCCCGATTTGACTATTTTACCCGATTTAGATGTCCTTTCGGAACTGAATTGGTTCAGCGCCCTTTCGTTTGGTGTGACACTCCTTGTACTAAGGGATTAGAGTGTACACCTGTTTAGTATGGTATTGGTTTGAAGTTCGTTGAATTGTTTTGGGCTGGATTAATTCAGTATCGTCTCGTTTGGTATAGTTAGGTGTAACCCTCCTTGTTAAGGGATTAGAGTGTTCACCATACTTACGGTGTTGACTGGACTTTTGTAGAGTTGTGTTGCCAAGGTCTAAGTTGATTGGCCTGTGGGTCATTTCGGTTGGCACCGGATTTTGCAACTTAGGACCTTACCGATTTTGCCTTGTTTTGTCATGGAGTTGTGCAGTTAGCCTCCGCTGTAGCGCGGATGAACTGCATTTTCGGAAGCACATGCTCCCGCCTAGGATTAGACGAGCCTTGCGTCGTTTCCACAAACCTATTTAGGATCTACTCCTAGGGCGGTGTTAGTTATTCCTTGGACTCTGATGCGATTTGGGAATGGTTAGTGAGTGAGTTTTTGGAATACCCGTTTGTGTCTGCGTCGGTGCCCTATAATGGGACTTTGTCGCTTTTCTAGCCCGATCATTTGTTGGATTTGACTATCCACTTGGCGGGCTTGACCGCTTGCTCTCTCGTGATAGATGGAACACTTGGTGCCCTGTTGGCTTCCCCTTAACCCCGTTGTGACATTTCTGTTGGCTTCCGCATGCTCTGTAGGGAGGGCGAATCAGGGTTGTAGGGATTTCGGGTTTTTTGCGCGATGTGGATCGTCTGATGTCTCTGCTCCCTGATGGGAAGAATAGCCCTACACCAAGGTTGTGGTACAGGTAAAAGTCCTATCGTTTCTGTTGTTAGGGTCACCGTTTTGTTCTTTTGATTTTGGAATGAAGTTTTGTTTGGTTAGTTCTTCAGTTTGATTGGTGCCTGAGCGGGTTGAGGTTTCCTCGTTTTGGGGGTGAGATGTGCTCTAGCGCGAAATGGAGCATGGCTCATTTCTGGAGGTGTGAGGCCTCAGCCTGGCATCGTAACCGTTGGTTAGTGGGCGTTGGTCTTCAACTGGCTTTCCAGAGTTTGTGTGGTGTTAAATAAATTTTGCTTGTTTGGTTCCCTTGTTCTGGATGGTTCTGTGTGCGGGGGAGGTTCCTTCGTTTTGGGGGGTGAGCTTTGTTCTAGCGAGAAATGGAGCATGGCTCATTTCTTGGGGCGTGAGGCTTCGGCCGGCCATAGTGATTGTTCACCTCAAGCCTTTGGCTTTATTGGGCGCTGGTCTTCAACTAGCTACCCGTAGCTTTTCTTTTCTTTTGACCCCTTCAGGGAAGTTAGTTGCAGTTTTGTAGTGTATAAGGATCGTCGGCTGGATTATGGTTGGAAGGTCTGTTATCCGTAGGGCCGTTTATTGTAGTCTTAGCATTATCTTTTCATTTCCGGGGGAGTGAGTGGTTGAGTATTGAGGTGGTGATTGGTTATCGTCGGGAGCCTCGTAGTGGTGTTTCGCCGAGTAGCTTAGATTAGTAGTTGAGTAGTAAGCAGCCGGGGGTTTTCTTTTTTTGTTACGGCCTTAGTGGCGACGGATGCCACCGGATTCTTGGGCCGGGGCTTCCTCCCGATCAGCCTCGGTTGTCGGAAGGGGCAAGCCAGCTCGGAAGGAACGACATGAGGGCCTGTTGCCTGACGCTCCGGGCTCACCTTTGGCCCGATGGCAAGGGGGTGGGCTACTGTAATCGAGCACCGGAGCCGCTGATAGAAACTATACTAGCCGTCGTAGCGGTCAGTGGTTTCAGTGTTTTTGCCTGAGCTCCGTGTTGGTCTGATTCGAGCAGGTCGCCGTTATTAGGTTAACCCATTAAGTTTGCTTAGTCCCCTTGGTTGTTGGTTTGCGTAAAATTAGGTTTTTTCAGCCTGGTGTGCGCTATAGCATACTCCCTTGTGGGTGGTGGCGCACCTGGGCTATCCCCTTTAAATTCTTTTTGGCCTACTCTTGATCTGTTGAATCTTTCCTGCTCTTTTTGTCTTACTATTTCTTCCTCCACCTTCCGAGGGGTGTCCCTCGGGTAAGTGGTCGGTGTTGTCGGGTTCGTGTTGGTGATGTTTCGAGTGTGGTCTTGATGTGGTTGGTATACGAGGTTACCCCAAGCCCTATTGGAATACGCAATGCCTGCCGCCGGCAGCCGTTTTCCATTACCTCGAGGCTGGTGGACGCCATGGTCACTCTTCGGGCGTTGCTGGCCCGTTCTCGGGGGCATTTGTCTCTCACCCGGGAGACACCGCTCGGGAATCCGTAGCGTTAGGTTTCTGCTTTAGTCTTAGGTCCTTTCTTAGTATTAGACTTCTTCCCTAGTCTTAGTCGTGGATGTTAGGTTTGGTGGGAATGGGAGCTATTCATTCCATATTTAATTGGCTTTAAGTTTTTTTTCCTCTACAGGGTGGCTGTAGGTTGTGGCTTAACGATAATGGAGAATACTCATTCCCTCTATTTGGGTTATTGGGAGTTCATTCCTTTAAGGTTAAGTTTAGTTTTACTTTTTTTTCTCCTTTATCTTAGGGTTTCCGATTGAGGTCGGTACTGTCCATGGTAGTGGGTCCTGATTTTGGTACTTATTATTTTAGGGTTTTGCCTTTGGTTTTTGGTGTTATCGTCGGAAAACTTGTTACCCTTTGGGAAGTTTCCCTCCTTTCCAAGGAGAGGGGGTGTTGTCACATTCAGGTTTTGGGATTTCGAGTCATTATTAAGTTTTGAAGCACCCTCGTAGTTATTCCGTCTAGCATCTAGCTTTCGGAGGGATTCGTTGCGCGAGTCTCAGCTTGGTACGGCCCGACCGGATCGTTGGGGGGACACGAGTTTTGTGGGAAAAAGGACCCGTTTTCCTTTTTGACTAGAGAAGTGCTTCCGTTAAGTCGGCCGCAGTCCTATCTCTCGCCGAAGGCGGATTTTTGTCGATTTACGGGAAAGTATTTCCGCTAGTGAGATACGTATAGTGTTCGTTGTTCAAAGTTTTATTAGCTCCTTCCACTTAGTCAACCCAGCCATTGTACGTCGTGTGTTTTGTTGTTATTGATTCGAGCGCCCTTTTAGTAAGGTAAGATTTCCGTATTATTAGCCTGTATTTCGCGGATTCGTGGGTCTAGTATTATCATTCACTATTGCATTATTCTTTTGATTATTAATTGCGGGTTCAAATGTTTAAATTTAAAGATTTCATTGCGTTGAATTATTTTTTTTGGTACAGTTAAAGTGACATGAGAATATTACCGGCTTTGGAATGTGAAAACGAACGAGTTTTGTTGATCCGGGCTTGCTATCGGGTTTTTATGTACCACTGAACTACGCGTTTCTATGTTGTTTCCGAACGTTTTGCCTTGTCGATTTTCAGCGATATTAAGGGCTCGTTTTACTGAACTAATCTGGGCGCATTCTTTTATAATCAGGGCCATTATTTCGCATTCCAGATTTCAATTTTATGTATATTCTTTGAGAGATTTAAGAAAAAGACGCGATTTGTTCTATTTTTCATTATTGTACCGAGTTTGGGACCGGTACCGTGGAAATTACTGTGCTTTTCTCAATTTTAATATTTGTTTTTTTTTCAAACGACACCTAGTCATTCGTGTTAGATGCGTTAGATTTTGATTTTGACACTAATCAGGGAATTGGGTCGATTTAATTATGCATACCTTGCATGCATACCTTTTTAATTGTATTAAGGGAGGCTACTTCAGCTATTTTTGAGAGTGTATATGTTAGCGCTCATTTGACCATAGTTCGCCTTATTGACCTTAGAGCTCGAGTCATTAAATGAATTTCGATTAAATAATTAGATAGCAAATACCTTAAATTACAATTAATTAATTAGATAGTTAGCAAATAGGAGGTTAGGCATGCTAACCTGTTAATTTGATTGGAATTTGTCTGGGGCGCTGGTCTAGTTAAGATAATGTGCGATTTTTGGTCTGATATTTTTATTATGCCAGTTTTTTTTGCAAGCTGGGTAAGAGCTATTTATTTATTGGTTTTTGTGGTAGTGAATAATAAAATTACGTTTTTTTTTTTATTAAGCCAGCTATATGTCTCCTTCATATCGTATGACTTGCATTTAAGCTCATTTTCGTGCCTTTGTTTACCATTTAGATTGGAATTCATTTATCTATATGGTGAATTTTATTTGCTTTCGTGGCGGAACAATTTATTTAATTACCGATTAGATTGTATGTTTTATCATTATTTTTAACTGCGAATGATGGCCTCCTTTGATCGAATTTGATTTTGCAGAGATGCGTGATTAATATTAAGTTAATTGTAATGTTTTTTTTTTCCTCGATTGCAAATATATCGTTGCGAGAGAGCTTTAGTTAGTTAGCCTTCGATTTTTGTTTTTATCTTGGGCTTCGTTTGAAAAGTCAAGTTAAATTTTAGACAAATTTTAATCTCTTTAATTAATGATTAATAACGCTGCTATTGTATAGTGTTTTGCGTAGTTTAGGCACAATGTTATGTTAGCAATCGAGTCCCCTATCGTGGTGGCTCGTTACTAGGAAATTTTTTATTCCTAGGGCCGCATCCAGGGGGCAGAAGCCTTGACGAGATGTGGTGAGCCTCCACGCTCTGGTGAACCTAGTTAGCGCTTTCACCAGCCTACAATAGTTCGGGTCTAGTCTGTCCGGAGCTTCCGGTTTATCCTTGGGACAGAATCCTTACAGATAAGTTCTTAGTCTTAGGATTTGACTTTTCATTCTCCTGTGTCAGTGAATCGATTAAATTTTTCCTGCGCTCCATTTTTGTGTGTTTAGTTTAGAGCGCAATGCTATTTTAGCTGACGCGTGTGCACACCGTTGGGGCCTGTAAAGTTTTATAATCCCTCCCTCTTTGGGGGTTTGTAGTTAAGCCTGATTGATTGGTAGTCTTTACTTGGCTGATTCAATCACTTGTTTTTTTTTATTTGTATGTGTATGAAATAAAGTGTACGATTTGTTTTTATTTGCGGTGTTTCATTTCTGCCGTGCTAGAGCAAAAACTAGTAACTATACTTTTATCAACTTTACAGAAGAACAGTTTTCCTGAAGTTTCCTAGCCTTTCGGCACCTCCAGTTATAAAAAAATAATTAATATTGGGATTTAGGTTTTTTTACATGAGGAATCCAATGGTTTATATGGAATTAAGAAATTTCTATTAATTCAACAAAAAAATCGAGTTACTAGTTTCTGAAAAAAGAATCCCTATTTTTTAAATATTAAAATTAATGTTGCAAAATGTAGTAACTCAAGATGATGGAAGCCCACACTCATGAATTAGCGGAAATACCTTCAGGAAAACCTAGTAAGTTGTCATTGGTAGAGGCGAAAATTGTCAACAAAAAAGTATACAGCTTTTAATTTATTTTTATCTTTAATTTCTATAAACAAAAAAGCAATGTTGGAACTTAACATATTATTCATATGCTTATATTAATTGTGAAGAAATATAATACTCAAACTCGGAACTAGCAAATACTTTTAGTCATAACAGATTAAATTTTCAGAAACTTTACATAAATCACGAGAATTATCATTAGAGGGTAAATATAACCAAAACAATTTTTTTTCTTTCGTCCACAAAAGACGGACACAAAATATTTATAATTTTTTCTTCTTTTTCTGTGTTCAAACCAGTAGGTTCCATGTATGGTAACGGTGGTAGTTGAACTAGGAACTTCGATTTTAGAAAATCGGATTCTTTAAATTGACCCTGCATTTGATCTTTGTAAAAAAGACTCTTGGGAACCTTACGGAATCGAACAACTCTTATATTTTCCAGAAGAGGAATATTGTTATTCCTCCTTTGCTTAGAGCCATCTGTAAAAGGAAAAAAGTCCGAAACATTTAGAATCATGCACTTGGTTTTCCTTGATGACTTATTGATATGAGGTCATCAAAATCGTAAATATTTGGATGCTTCTTCATTTCCGTGCTTATCCTCCCATGGACCGAATCGGCTGCTATAGATGAGTGACTGGGTTCAAAATACTTCATGGTGATTTCTTCAGGGCCCCATTGTGCATTTACGAAGCAAACGAAAAAAGAAAATAAATCTTAATTTTTGTTTTGGGCTGAGCAATTGTCAGCCCAAAATATAAATTTTGTTACAGTGGAAGATGAGTTCTTGATTATATTGTAATATGCTGAACTCACATCAGATGCGCATCTTCCTCTAATGGCTTCGTGCCACATGACGCTAATGTTTTCTTCATTTTTCAGAGAGGCAAATGTCTCGTTGAATACAACAAGTCTGAAAAAAAATACATCCGATGCGAAAAATGCAATCAAAAAACAACTCTGAACACTAACTTACCTAGAAATAAAGAATGAATTCTTCGTGGACAATTTTGGTAGCAGCAAAACTTTCTGCATATCAGCACTTTAATAAAATTGATTCATAAAACATGCACGCAGTTTTTAAAACTAAAAATTTGGTAATTCTAATTATTATAGATGCATAGGTACTTACTTTTTTTTACACATTGACACTAACAACTGTCCTCTAGATGTCATATTAGAATTGACGAAACACTACTAACACTCTGTACCGAACAAAATGCATTCAAACCAAACAGTTCACTTATATAGTCAGTTTATAAGGCGCATCATCATGCAAAACAAGAATAGACAATAATAAGGACTGAACACGTCGTCAAAAGATAGCAACTAAAAGATGCGCCCGCCAATTTCGAAACAAAATATGCTAGAGTAATAATTCAGAACCTAGTAACTTAAAATATTTCCCGCTAAATCCTAAAACTGATATTAAATATGCTTGTAAAAAACCTAGTAACTTGACTTACTATGTTATGCTTCATGTATACCTACAAAAATGTTACCAGTGATAAGATGTATATCTAAATGCTATATTTTCTTCACGCATATATGAACGAAAGTTCGAGTTACTAGAATACAGGGTTGCCATAAAATGCCATAGATAGTTGAAAAAAAAATTAAAAAATTATGTATGGTATAAAATTTCACGCCGAGTTCAAAAATGCCATAAAATTTCAAAACCTAGTAACTCGAGATGCTAGGTTTTATGGATTCACGGCAGATTTGGCTTGACAGTAATTGAGTATATCGATTTTTGTTTCTCCAGCTGAGTTTTTTTTTGTCTTACCGGCGGAGTTTCAAGGACAGGGGTTGTGTAGCAAGTTCCGAGAACATCGCGGGGAATTCCACATAGGTCCGTTTCGAAGTTGGTGGCGCCCAAACGAACTACACGTCGGAGCCGCGGGAATTGCCCGCTCGCCTAACGGCTTGCTGCAGGACTTTGCGTTTTGGTCCCGCCCAATGTGCATCAAGTAGAGGAGACCGGGTCGAATTCGGTAGGTGATTTATTTTAATTTTTGGTGAAACTCATCATAGCTCCACAAGCTTTGAACAGCTCTTAATTTAATTTAATTTTTAACTTATTCATTTTTAAAATAAAAAAAAAGGGATTTCCTTTTCGAAAGAAAAGTGCGTGGCAATTTAACAAGTGCCGAAACTTTCTAACTAATTCACTATTAATTTTCCAAGACCAGCATAATCACTCGCAACTCCCTTCCACGCATTTACGGGATGCCATACCGTGGACGCATTCTATGGCATAGGGGAGAAGACAGCATGTCATGCGCTTTCTCTTCAGCGAATCCGTTCAGGCCCACCATAGCATCTGGCAGATGGCAAGGCAAATCTTGCACATCTCGAGCTGCAGATGTTGGTCATAGCCATGTATTACCCGTGAGTTTTCTATTCTTTTTTGACATATCCTGCCGTATCTAATCGCTTATTTTTAATTATTTTAATTCGAGTGGCAAAAGCCATGTTTCTAAAAATCAATGCCGACGGGGTCCATTCTCGGTTTCAAATCGCCCCTAGAATCCATCCCGCCCATTGGAGACGCCCTCCATCTGCACTGTCTCACGGCCTCTCTACAATAACAGATTTCTCGTCAACAATTCTTCTACATACAGACCACTTTATCCCGCAGTAACTGGGGCTGGAAAGAGGAAACCGATGACGCATGGTTTACAATTTGGAGGACAAAACATAAATCGTCTGAACCGTTCAAACTACTTGTTAAGTGTAGCCCGTACCCTCCGAAAATTTATAGGAAATTCGTAGATGCCATCAAGGACCCGATAACATGGAAAGGGTTTCCTCGAAGCTTAATCCTCTTGATATTCGGGATATCTGGGATAGGTGAATGTATCCCTTAGAGGGAGAGCAAATGCCGTAAGGCGAAATTATAATAATACTAAAGAGATAAATACTTATATGATGAAGTTGTTATATACCAGTTGCATATTTTTACCTTTAATATTTTGAACAAGATTACTTGATTACCTATGTATTTCGCGTTAAGCCCTACATATTTTTTTTCCATGATTAATATTAGTAAATTAGCTAGAAATCATTTCAAGCAATTCAGAAGATTTTATTTTTACCTGATAGGAATGCAGATGCAAATATTACTGATGTTTAAATCTTTATTAACCTTATTTAAAAAAACTGTTCTTTTAATTTTAGCCGATAATTATTTCATCACCTATGTATCTCCTAACAACGATCCTTTTTTTTATTCTCCAAAAATCGTATTATTAAATCATCTAAATCATTTGTTATGATTTAATTTTTTTCTAGTAAAAATGCAGATGTTATTGTTTGTGAAGGCAAAATCGTAGTGCTCTTGCCATGGCATTTTTATTAAAATGTTCAGTAAAACACTCTTTATAAACCACATATATATACAAAGCTACTAAATATCATCAACACTCAATCAGGTTTTAGTCCAAAGAAAAAATAACCAAATATTACGGTTTTAATTCTGAACAAAAGGCAAATAAATGGATTCAACCGATCCAGAGAAATGAATGTAACCTAAAGAAATTATGAATGCAATTTTATAAAACAATGTTTAAACACCGCCTGCAACAGCGTTAAGAGTAGATCAGTGGTTAATAAATAATAAAAACATATCTGAGCTTCACGGTTCAACCTGCTGGCTGGGTTGATCGACAACTCTTCAGGCGATTCTCAGAAGAAAACGTCTTCATAATCGCGATGGACTACCCAAGGACAACTTCTCACGTGAACAAAACTTTTCTGGTCGTGGAAGAATTCTTCAGGTGGTCAAATAAGCAGCTGGTAGAACTAATTGTGATACCAAACGATAAAAACTTCATATATAAGAAAAAGACAGTCGTGGAAGGTCTCTACAGGTGGTTGGAAATAAACCAGTCCAAAAATTCGACACACTCAAGGTTTGCACTTAAAACACAGGGTAAAGGGAATTTATAGGCAAAAAATAAAACAAAATTCTAAAGAAAAATTATGAAAATTAATCTTTTACGTATAGGTTCTCCAAAACTGCTGATGCTGGTATTTCTTACCTCAAACCCATGCAAAAAAATAGGAACTATCCACATTAAATCACAGAATAAAAAAAATAACGGCACAGAAAAGCAGCTCACCTGACAGAGCCAGTGAAAAAAAAATCGTGAAGGAATTAGGGCTAGGCGCTAAATCAATATTACCCAAAATCATAAGGCAAAGGTAAAGCCTGAAATTTGAAAAAATGGGTTGCGTAGAAAATCCAAAAGGATTTTTCACAAAAAACTTCCTACTAAGATACCTCACTGCCTATCAATATGGCTGACTACCGAAAAGTGACCGTATTCGATTTTCATCCAACCTTCTACTGGATATTCCCCTGCCGCAATTACAAACTAGTCAATCACTGTACACGTCTTGCACCACACATTCTATACTGACCCAAACAACACTTTCCCGTTAAAGAATCACGCAGAATTTTGACATAACGAATACTACCTCATTGGCCACAAATAGAATAATTATTTAAATAGTTTACTCAATATCACAACTGTTACAACCTCATGAAAGTAGCTGTCGATGTGTCTCTTCCTTGCACACGCATATTGGAAAAATCCGTTTTCCATATATTCTTTTCCCCGGGAGCAATTATGTCAAACGAGAACTAAAACCACTCATGTTCTGTGATTTTCCTTTATTCAACCATGTTGCCCTGCGATAGGCAGACCATATAGCTCACTACCAATCTCAAATTTTAACACGTAAAGCGAAAGCTGTATTAAAAAGAAATTTTACAAAATTACGTCGTTAGTGCCAAAGCCAAGGAAAATCTAGGTAGAAATCCCTTAGATCGTCCCAGTTTGCAGAATTGCAATGCCAGATTTTGCGAGGCAATGGTGGATCCTTCTGTAGAAGTATTCACAAACCGTTGTAAGTTTGTGGTCGGAAGTACCTAATGGCGGACCAACTGTAATTGTGTACTGGTCAGGATTGGTGGTTAGAAAAAGATCCAGGAGCGCGGCGAATTATCTACTCTCTGAGATTCGAGTTGGATCGTCTACAAGTTGAGTAAGCCCGCAGCTGATGGCAAATGCTTCGGCTTCTCTACCTTCGTTGTCGGTCTTGTTGTGATGTTTGAGCCAGTTGGTGTTGTGGTCATTGAAGTCTCCCAGAACGATTATTTCTGTATTGGCGTGATCGACCTATTTTGTGTCAAAAGTGGTAGCTAGTGTTGTAAAAAAGCTTTAGTAGGCTCTATCGCCCAGCGGGCGATAGAGACAACATATAAACTTGGTTACTCCCTTGGCGGTGAACTTGAGCCACATGACGGCAGCGTTGTTCGGTTCTAGTGTTTCCTCGCGGTGACATGAAAGGTCGCTTCGGACAAAGGCATATTCCGAACTTATGTCTAAATCGGGTGTGTAAGTCATAACCGGGATAGGGGTAGTTTACTGTGGTTGTTGTAGAACATACTTGTGTTTCTGTAAGGGCTAGTATGTGTGGTCTATTTTTTGTAGATGTTGGTGTACCGAATTTATGTTTGTATTTAGGTCTCTTATGTTGCAGAAATCTATTCTAAATTGGTTTCGTATCTTTGCTCTCTGTGAAATGCTGATTAAAGGGCTCCCAGGGCGGAAATCCGAATGGCTGGGGAGTTTGCTTCCGGAATATTTTGATCCTGGAAGCGCGATCATGCCCATATATTCCTACTATAGAACCCGGAAACATCAGCGCGGAAGCGGAACGTGATTCGGAAAAACCACTCAGCGCTTCCCAGTTCTGGTGGAGCGGTCTTTCACCGGACGATGCGAGTAGGCGTATGCATTTACCACCTAGGGACGCTTCCACTGTAAGCATCGGAATCAGACTCAAACCTTTGGCGGTCCCTAGTCTAATAAGTGTAAGAAGGGGGTTTGATGGGTCACTTCGCAGCGATCAGCTCTAGACTTTGTATTTCGGTGTTCTCCAGCCTGGGAGAGGACCATGAGATTTGATTGATATTGATATATGTATATTGTGAACTACTTAAAAGCATTAATTAAATATCACCCTGTCTTAAGTTTGAACTTGAACTTGACAAATGTTATATAAACATTCACTATTAATTATAAACAATTTGAGCGGTCGACGGGAGCGATTTTAATCCTCAATGATGCAGCCATCAGCATTTTGTAACATATAAGTACGCAGGCAAAAGCCAAGTTCATCAGGCTTTCGGGTCTCTCAATTCAGCTCAATCTAGTTGCGGGACAGTACACAGGTACGTCCACTTCTAGTTGTTCTATCCCACAACCCCCATGTCTGAGAACACCTATGCACAGGTATAGGGTTATCAGGTCCTTACCTAACCTGGATGAACGTATGCACAGGTATACGGCATTTAGGGGCTACTAGAAGTATAGAGAGAGCCGAATTTGTGAAGTATCAGAATTTCCAGTAAAGGGATAGTTTTGGGGAGTTTTAAAAAGTAGTGAAAGTGCCGTAGCAATTTGTGATAAACTTGCAAAAGAAAGACTTACCTTATAAATATTAGAACGAATACCTAAATAAAAGACAACACCACGCCCGTAAATTTTATTAACAAAACAGTTCCTGCTAGAGAAAAAACTTTAAAATAAGCCTCCTTCGCTTGCCAAGTGATTTAATATTATAAGCACGCGTCCAAGCAATTTAGTTTTAATTGGGCCTAGTGCCGCCATCTTAATAAATCGACGTCACAACAACAGTAATAACTTAAACTAAACAACAAAATCAAGTAAATCATTAAGTAATTAAACATCTAATAAATGCAGGCTAGGCCTGTTTAGCTATTGCATAAAATCTATACATATAATAAGCACATATTGGTTTCGAATCACGCGCCGAGGTACGGCCAAATGCTGTCATCTACGGACGGTCGGCGTCACCACAGACAGAGTACGGCCACGTGTTGAATCTACGGACCGTCACCGAAGTACGGGCGGTCGACGTCACAAGCGCCATCTAGGGGTCTATGATCATACCTGGAACAAACAAAGAAAAAGTTAACTACGTTGTGGGACATGCTAGTTTTTGGCGAAGGTGCAAGTCAATACCGAAAACACAGTTAAGTATATGGAGCAATACAACAGATTTGTATAGGAGAAACTAAAAGAATCCATGGAGCAAGCAAGAGAAACTACTGAATATAAATATAATTATATGGAACCAGTACTCAAGTAAAATAAGAAACTAAGCACAAAACACAAAAACTAGGAGAGACCCGAAGCTTCAAAATGGTAATAGTGTAAATATAAACCTCAAGTGTTCATAGAAAATGATATATACAAGGCACTTAGGAAGTTAACAGATAAATAAGGAAAATATATAGTGAAATATAGTGAAACATAGAAAATATATAGTGAAACATAGTATAATATAAGGCCGAGTATTAATGAGACAAAATATATAAATAAAAACACTTAGGATGTTCTTAAAGATTTCCACTAACTTTATTTAAACATGTGAAAAGTTAGTGAAAATCTTAAGTGGTTCTTAGTTATGGATCTCCATCAAGTAAAGGCTAATTCGATTAAATACTTA